>JAABOM020000075.1:2384651-2397899 GCA_011800125.2 Solanum clarkiae | reverse complement strand
ACAAATATATATATATATATATATATATATATATATATATATATATATATATATATATATATATATAACTTATTTTGAATTCTTGACAAACTAGCAATAGGATCAAATACAAAATTTTATGATCACCATGCCTATATGGTGTAATGGGTTTAAAGCAGTAAAAAGTCAGATAATTCCACAGAACCTACAAAACAAAACGTAATTTCTCAATTGAAGAAACAAAATCTAACAAACAACAATTATGTTAATTGGCATGTTCCCTTGTGAAAAGAAGTGTGGCAGGATAAAGGAACCTGCCAAATCCAACAGAGGTTATTACACGTAACCGAAACTCCTCCAATAGTTTTGATCTTTCCAACAGAGATTATTACACATAATCGAAACTCCTCCAGTAGCTTTAATCTTTTCTATTATTTCATTAGCATCCTCTTTGGTTACTCTTTGCTAAAATATAGCAGGAACCTTTATGACCAGGTCCTAGGCTTTCTTCAGATCTAGACTCGTGAAGGATCATTTTGCACCATTTTGATAAGATATAATGGTTGCTTGTTATCAATTTAGATTAATAATATAATAGCAGCACAATTTTAATTTTACACGCTTCTGAAAATGATACTTGCTTAATTTGCTGAAGAAGATCAATATTGTGACTACAAGTGGTATGTATGGCTCCATGACGCTATGTTTTTTCTAGCTATGTAATGCCAATTTGTTCTACTTAGTATATTATAGTTTATAAATGTGTGTTCAAGAATAAATTGAATTCTAACTATTACAATATGAATTTAACAAAAAAACTTAGAAATCAGATGTCTAACCTGGACGAAATCCAAATTGAGTGAAATCTTAGGCGTTGTACTAAATATCAATAGCATAGCTCTTTTACGGTCCAATCCTGATTTTATTATGCTTTAACCAAGTGGTTATATAGCAGCAACGGACATCAGAATATGAAGATGAACTTTAACAACACAATCAGCAACACTATTCAACAATTCATATTTGCATTAACTAATTAAAAAAATTCAATCTGATTCTCTGATACATATACATCCAATTAGTAGGTTCGAAATAAAGTAAATTTGTCTGTTCATTTATATCAAGTCAGACCCAGCACATGCAAGATGAAATTTACAAAAAAATATTCATTTCTGTAAGATTTTAGAGAGGAAGATTGAGAAATTTTCTATATCCTATTCATAAATCTGTACTAGTATATATACAAGCTGAAATGTACAAAGAAAGAAGGAATGAAATTATTCCTTGTACATTTGTCCTATTTTTATTGTCCAGCTATCTGACAGAAAATAGTAAACAATATACTCTCATGTGCAAAGTCACATGAGAAAAAATCTTCTCTTTTCCTTTGCTATGTTTCTCACCATTAATATGATTTTATTCGTGTTCTTTACTCCCACATCCCCCCTCAAGTTGGAGGGGAGTGTCATGACCCCCAACTTGCCAAGAATAGATTTGTGTGATGCCCCAGAAAGTGATTTAGTGAAGAGATCAGCCAACTGCTGAGACGATGACACAAATGAAAGAGTGCCAGAAAGATACTGTTGACGGATAAAATGGCAGTCTAATTAAACATGCTTTGTTCTTTCATAAAAGACTAGGTTACCAAGAATATGAATTGCAGCTTAACTGTCTGAATAAACTGAAATCGGAAGAGAAATTGGGGCGGATAAATCATCAAAAAGGCGTACCAGCCATGTAAGTTCATCAGTGACCCACCATATAGATCGATATTCTACCTCCGCGGAGGAAAGAGAATTAGATACTTGTTTCTTTGATTTCTAAGTAATCGGAAGCTCCTCTAAATGTGACAAAAAATCCACTAACAGATCTGCAAGATTCCTTACAAGCGGCCCAATCTGCATCACAAAAAGCTAGTAAAAAGAAAGATGGATTGGAGGAGAGGAGTATCCCTTGGCTCGGATCTTGCAGGGACTTCAAGACTCTTAAAATGACTGAATAGTGAGATAAAATAGGATTATGCATGTATTGACTCAAAACAAGTACAGAGAAATAGAGAGCAGGTCGGATATGGGTCAAGTAATTCAATTTACCCACCAAACGTCGATACAAAGCAGGATTTGTCATGATAGGACCATTATCTTCACAAAGCTTAGAACAGGAATCCATAGGTGAAGTAATCAGAGGCAAATCATATATATGAAACTCTTTCAATATGTCTAAGGTAAATTTTCGCTGACTCACAATAAAGCCTGGTCTTTCGTGCATAATTTCCATGCCAATAAAATAATGAATGCTCGCCAGATCTTTGATTTTAAACTCTGAATGAAGAATGTGTTTGGTATCTTCAACATCCACCAAATTGTTCCCAGTTAAGAGAATATCATCAACATAGACGGCCAAAATAGAAATGAGATTTCCTGACTTTTTAAAGAACAAGAAGTAGTCATTCATAGATGAAGAGTACCCTTCGAAACTTAAAGCCCATGCGAGACGAGCATACCATTGTTTGGAAGCCTGCTTAAGACCATAAAGTGATTTTCGTAGAAGACAGACATACTTAGAAGTAAGAACAACAAGACCTACTGGGAATCTCATATAAACCTCCTCTGGTAAGTCACCATACAGAAATGCATTATTGACATCTAATTGAGAAACATACCAACCTCTTTTTGCTGCAAAAGTGAGCAAACACCTGATTGTAGTCATCTTCACAACAGGTGAAAAAGTTTCTATTTAATTAGTCTATTCCTTCTCTTTGAATGTACGCCTGACCACTAACCTAGCTTTAAGCCTTTCAATACTCCTATCTGATAGGTGTTTGACTTTTTAAACCCACTTACAAGGCAAAACCCTTTTTTCCTTCTGTAATTCAACCACATCCCAAGTGTGGTTGTCCTGTAATGCCTATGTTTCTGATTTCATGGCATGAACCCAACCTAGATATTAAGAGAGGCTTGAGTATAACTAGTGGTTCTGTAAGGGTGGATATGGACTGCAAAATATGTTGATTGTTGACATATAGAGAAGTAAAAGAGTACATTGGTGATTTTTCTGTACATCCAAAATAAGCCTTTCTAGATCAGTTAACATGATTCCATTGCAAATATAGTCCTTTAAATATGATGGACTATTGACAATTTTTATTATTCTCCTTGGTGGGATAGATGATGGAGCAATGGAGGAAACGAGAACTGAAGAAGAAGAGGGATGATGATCGAACTGATGGATTACCGGTGTACTGGTAATAGAGAAAGTAGGAGACTGAGAAAGTGTATTGGGAGGTGGAGGATTAGGAGAAAATGACTGGTCCTGTAAAAAAAGGATCTGATTGAATGATGGAGAATATTGGATCAATAGAGCTTGGGTAGGCAGGCAAAATTGGTTTAGGGGAAGATTTAGAAGAAGCAAAAAGGTAGTAGTCCTCATAGAATTTGACATCTCTAGAAACAATAACTTTCTTTATTTCTAATTCTAGCAACTTATAACCCTTTTGATGCAAAGGATACCCCAATAGCACACAAGCTGTTATCCTTTCATTAAACTTGTTTCTTCCCTGAATTAGAGTAGAAGCATAACATAGGCATCCAAAGTTTCTTAAGTAATCATAACTGGGGGATTGCTTAAAAATCACCTCAAATGGTGATTTTCCTTTAAGCACACTCGAAGCAACATGTTGCAATTAAAACACACTCACCTCAGTAGGTAATAGGTACTTTAGACTCGAACATGAGAACCCTCGCTATTTCTAATAGGTGCCTATGTTTCCTCTCTACAATCTCATTTTGTTGACGGATTGTTGTACACGACATCTAATGAATGATTCCCTTAGATTCAAGAAATGTTGATTCCTGTGATCCCTTTCCTAACTCAAAAGCATTATTAGATCTTATCACTTGAGCTCTAACATCAAATTATCTTTCCACTATAGCAAGAAAATTCTTAAGTATGGGGAAAGTATTACTTTTATAACTCAACAAAAAAGTCCAAACACCCCTACTATAATAATCAACTATAGTGAAAAAATATTTGAATACATTTTAAGTACTAGATCTATATGGCCCCCATATGTCAATATGTATCATTTGGAAAATTCTTTTGGTCTTGATTTTACTCACAGAAAAAGGTAATCTTGTTTGCTTAGCTATAGGACATACATCACAAATAAAATTACAATTTGAAACATAATGAAGGAAAGGTAAATGTTTCATTGCTGAAAAATGAAATATGTCCCTATCTAACATGTCAAAGCTTTACATCTGAGACAGCTTTGACATTAGCATAAGTAGAAACCGAAGCAGACTATGACTGGAATTGTTTCACTTAGGAATAGAAAATAAACTAGTATTAAACAGATACTTCGACTGAGAACTAGTGGGTTCTAACAAGTAAAGTCCCTCTCTAACTTCATCAAAAACTTGAGGACTCTACTGAAAGGCCCTGCAATAGACACCCACTAGATGTAGATAAGATATAAAAAATATACTGATCACATAACTTATGCATAGATAATAAGTTATACTTAAAATCTGGAACATAAAGAACGTTGATTAAAATGAGGCCTGGCAGAATAGAGATACTCTCTATGTAAATAACACTGACCTTGAAAGAATTAGGTAGACTAATGTTCAAAGGCACAGGGAGAGGATTCAAAGACAAGAAAGAATTGGAATTGTAACGCATGCGTTCAGAAGCACCTGAATTATGATTCAGGTATTTGATTTTAGATTATTAAAATAACAACCCTAGTATTTCAAAATAGTACCAGCTACAGCAGAAGGATTGAATCCTGTGTTGCTTGATTGTGCCATGTTGCTTTGTACAAATTCACCATTTCTAAGATCTGGTCCCTGTCGTATTATTGTAGAATATTGATATTGCTAGCTTCATTTGTCTTTCCAAGCATGTGTTCATCCTCTTCAATTGTAGCTATTGCATTTCCTTTCACTTGTGCCTGAAAAGGTTTTGGATAAGTAAACTTAAAATCATCTGGAAAGCCAATGAGTCTGTAGCAATCTTCTTGAATGTGCCCTCTCTTTCCACGATAGGTTCAACTGACATTGTTGTGGTTCAACAAGTTTCTAGTCATTATTCCTAAGTTTCTGAGATGAAATTGTTGGCTTTGGTGGTTGATTTATGAACCTTTGAGGGCTTTTCCCCATGTTGTTATCATGAAGGATGCAAAATCTACCATCAATTTTGTGCACTAGGTTGCTTTCCTTGCCCAGTTGCCAATAAAACAGTCAGTATTAAATTGTGCATTTGCATAAACTTCTCTTTGATTTTCATCTTATAATAAAAGAGAATAGAAAAAATCATGCTAGGCAAAGGACTCATCATGAGTATGTTACCTCTTGCTTATCCATAAGCATTATTTAAACTCATTAAAAACCGTATCAACCTTTGATCTACCAAGGATTTGGTCAATTTATCCTTTCCTTGACACACACAGGTACAAGTGCAGTAAATAACCAAGTTAAGTGAGTCCAATTCATCCCATAAATGTTAAGCTTCATGACATATCCTGATATGTTACTGTTTCTTTGTACTAAACTTGAGATCTCCTTTTGCAGATGGTACAACTTCACACCATTTGATTTATCAAAATGTTGCTCAACGCAGTCCCAGAATTCTTTAATAATCTTAGAATAGATAACACTATCACGAATCTCCTTCGTAAGGGCATTTAACAACTAAGATATGACCATATTGTTACAACAATTCCATTGCTCATACTCTGGAGTAGTCAGTTCTGGAGCTTTATAGACTCCATTGATAAAATTGAGCTTCTTTTTTGTGGATAAAGCTATGAGAATCGATCTTCTCCCGCCTGCGAACCTCTATCATCAAATATGAAGTTCACTAGATTCATTCCTGGTGAATCTGGGGGGTTTAAGAAATAAGGGTGATTGCTGTTGATTCCCACAATAACTGCAGGAGTTGTGGTTTGAGCATTAGTGATTTCTTCAGCCATTTCCTATCAAATTGACTAACAGAAAATTGATAAAAGAAAATGATGTTAAAAATCTTGAATCAAGCTATTGCTCTGATACCATGTAAGATTTTAGAGAGGAAGATTGAAAAATTTTCTATATCCTATTCATAAGTCTGTACCAGTATATATACAAGCTGAAATGTATGAAGAAAGAAGGAATTCAAAGAAAGAAGGAATGAAATTATTCCCTATACACTTGTCCTATTTCTATTGTCTAGCTATCTGACAGAAAATAACAAACAATATACTCTCATGTGCTAAGTCACGTGAGAAGAAGTCTTCCTTTTTCTTTGCTACGTTTCTCAACCATCAGTAATGATTTTATTCATATTCTTTACTCCAACAATTTCCTACATATTTGCAATAAGAAAATTTAAGAGACACCAATGAAATCCTTGTTGGAGAAATAATAGGAAGAAAGAACTCCCTCAAGCTTTAACTGTATAGAGAAATGAAAAAACTACAAGTAAAAAGGAAGACGCCAAAGATGGAAAAGAAAAGAAGGAACAGGCGAGAAAGCCTAGAATTCGAAAGCTTTGTTGTCGTTGCCAATTGTCGGTGGAAAAAAAGATTTTTCTTCTGCAAAAGCTTGCAGTAGCAATGGCAAAGAGGGAAAGTTGTACACACGTAGATTAGCTCCCATCGCTAGACCACGTGAAAAGCCGAGAGGCAAGTAGCTGGATTGCATTAAGTAAAATGATGAAATTACCCTTCATAATACTAAAACCTTTACTTATTAATAGTAGTAATAAAGTAATAATAATAGTAATAAGTAATATGATTTCAAATTCTTTTTAAAATTAAAAAAAATCTATTTTTGTTGCATAGTGACAAAAGAGAACATTAAATCTTCTTTCTATATTTTCAAAATTTTTGCTTATGGGTTTTTGAGACGAGGGGTTCCAGGAAATAATCTCTCTACCTCTATGAAGTAGCGATAAAATCTGCGTACATTCTACCCTCTGCAGACCCCACTTGTGGGATTTCACTGGGTATGTTGTTATTGTATATTTTCAAATTTTTATTTCAACATCTCAAGTTACAATTAGTTTTAATTTTTCACAAATGTCAATCACTAGAAAAATGTATAATATTCTTAGTTTTAATTTTTCAGCAAATGTCAATCACTAGAAAAATGTATAACAATCAATATTTAGAAAATTTTAGTATTTCCTTGCAAAGTCATGACATTAGGTATGAAGTAAATTTTTATTCAAATTTTAAGTTAAATAACAGTAGAATTTTATCTGATATTTTAAATTTTTGAATTAAATTACTTAAAGCTTATTATCTATCAATAAACTTATTGAAAACATGAGCCAAGGTATTATATTGCAACAAATGACAAATATTTTATCAATTCTGAAAGAACTTTCTCCAAGTTATATAATATGACATTGACTCTTTCATAAATAGTTAGACTCCCTTATTTTGAATATTGTTGGGATATATATGTTTTAGTAATCCAGGCCTACATCGCTTGCCCACATCGCACAAGTGCATAATTTCAGCAAATAATATTTTGCTATTTTATTTTTTTTATTTCTGTACTTATTAATTATTTCGATAATATGTCAAATATAACAAGTATATCAAATAATATGCAAATAATAGCTAAAAATATGTGTTTATAAGCTATTGCCCATACCAAAAAAGTTTTGGACGGATATCTACTTGTATGTTATTGAAGGGTGAGCTAGACATTGGATAGACCTCTGTGATGTTATTGAAGGTGAAAAAAAAGATTATATTGGTGATATTTTGACATATTGAGCAATGTCCACTCTATAAATCTGTCTAGCGCAAGATAATACAGATCTTATTTTCGTCAAGCAATTTTTGGATAGAGTAAAGTTGAAAAGTAATCACTTACATATAAGCATTCCAATTGTTAGTTAGTAAGAAAGTTGTTAACCCTTGTGTATTAGTTATAAAGTCTCATTTGGAGTACATCATACTCATTTAATGAAATAAAAATCTTTTTCTTCCCTCTTTTTTTCAATTCTGTGTATTCTGTGTATTCACAGCTATTCTCGGGAGAATCTACAACTAGCCATTAGCATTCTTTGAGTTTCGGCTCCTAAAATTGTTTCCTTGTGTTAGCGTTATAAAAAATTGGTATGCCAATTACAATACCAGCAGCAAGACGTAGGGAGAAAATAAATAGTAAGACAAAGGAAAAGTAGGATAGAATAACTATCAAAACTAACATATGAAGGCAGAGTTTGTAAATACAAAGCAGAATAAATAGGTATAAGGGTAGTTGGCAGGGAAGACCAAACAACATGTCTCCAAACAATATGTCTTCAAACCGTATATTTGTTATTTTGAGGCTTACAGTGATTTGTGTAAGTACTCTGTTGTCTATTTGTTATCTTTGAGGCTTACAGTGATTTGTGTAAGTACTCTGTTGTCTGACGAACTTTCTTCTCTTTTCTTGATCAAACTCTACCTGAATTTATCTGTAGCCATCTTTCTACAAACATTTAGCGTACAATTACTTTTTCAGATAACTCACAAAATAACCTTCCTAACAGCCTATATACTAACGTTCTAATTTATCAAATCGAACATATCAGTAATTTCTAGATTACATCCCAACATCATGGACCTCGTCTTAAAACTACTGAACGCAAAGATAGCAGTAATAAAGATGGTATTTTTCTTCCGATAGCATCGAAATCAGGACCTATACAGGGAAATTAATTTTAGTCGAATTAACAAATTGATTATTTTAATCAAAAGTCAAATTCAAATCACAAAATTTGTTATAATCGGAAAATAATTTTGAGAGTACAAGCCAAACAGGCACAGCTTGGTGACATTATTAATTTACACATGGTAGGCGCAGACTTCATGTAAACACTAGTCATTGCCGTGCCGTAAAGAAGGCTTCTATGCCCACGACACTCTACCTGCTTTTCTCTTTTAAATTATCAAATTGCCTTGCATTATTTACCATAACAAATGAGCTGTCTTGTTACTGTAATATATGAAATCCACAAATGGTTAATGTCAATCTACCTTTAGGTGCAGAAACTTGATGTATAACTTGTTGGTTTTCAAGTTTCAAGTTTCAACTATCAGCTACCAAACAATTTCATCTTATAAATTGGATAATTTACAATATAACACCACATAGCCAGATAAGGAGGAGGAGCAACAAGCTATATAAATGTATAGACAGACATAGTTAGAGAGATGAAACCGGCTCATATGAGGAAAATCATAATACATCTGTTCTTTTTTCCTGTTTTTGTTCTTTGATGAGTAAATATTGATCACGTTCCTACATGGAATGATACAATTGGCTCCCCACCCAGTTTGTTTGTTTGATGAAGTGCAAAACCGGCTTCCCCTTTCAAATAGCAAGACACACATTTGCAGAAATGGTAGTGAGCAGTTGATGTTCTTAGACCATTATACGCTAAGGGTTAGTTCATTTCCGTGAGATTTTTGTTTTGACACCCGCTGAAATTGAAGGAGAAGAAAAAAGCCAGTCCAGTGCAAGAGAATTTAGTAAAATAGTCGAATAAAACCCAACCACCATTGCAGAAAATGTCATGAGAAAAAGCCACTACCAACCTTCAACTTGCTCAAATTGAACTTCTTTGACGAGTTCAGAAGTTGCATTGTACTCAAACCTGCAAGATTAAGATAATGAAACAATAAACAGTCATATTAGGTATTTAAAAGGAAATGAAATTGACAAAAATTATCAAAGATTAGAGGAAGAAGAAAAGAAGCAGCGCATGTTATCAAAGACGACAAATATAACAAGCAGCAAGCATAATATTAGTCCTAAAATGCTACTCTGATCATCAGATGAAATCTTCACAAGTGAAATAAGTGAATATCATAATTTTTAGCATGAGTTTAAATAAGAAAAGAGAAACAGCATGTAAAGACAATAAATAATCACGAGCAGCAATCGTTACATTAGTCCTAAATGCTACTATGATACCCAGACGAAATCTTAGCGAAATAAGCATACATCATAATTTTTAGAACGTTTTCAAATAAGAAAGTATCAGTGATGAAAGGAATACATTTTCCCAGAGGTGATACCATGAGAAAATAGCAGGTTAGTCAACCTCTAATCACGTGTGACAACATAGCGCCAACCCTGCCCAACCCCATGGCCTTTTTCTGTTTCTGTTTCTAGAACTAGCATTTTCAATGTCTGGAATGGAAGGAACAGAGGATGTTTTGATGGGATATCAACTCCAGCTCTCCAAACCACTCCCTGAAATCTAAATGTCTCTTTAAGTTTATATAGTTGGAGTAACTTAGCCCCCGTAAACTCTCCTTACACATCTTTAGATTTGTTTAACTCCATATCCCTAACTTAGGCTTCGTTGTATGGAGCTACAAAACCTTTTTTGTATTTACTGCGTTTTAAAATATCTGCATTATTTGCATCTTCTTGATGCCATTTATGATATTGGTAACTTCATTATTTAAAAAACTAGTAATTTCAACCATTACATCACCTGCAACAATAAAGGAACTGCATTACTTGCTGCTCTGATTTAAGACTCTTTGCCTGAATCAGCTTACCCATGCTTCGTCATCAAGAACTCAATATTTTATCCAACACGTTATACAAAAGGGCCTTCCCCCACAGTTTTTCCAGAGGTAACAGATAATGTCTTAGCATTTGAAAAACACAAGGTCAAAATGGAAGGTCGACAGCTAGAATCATCATATTTGCCACATTTAGCAGTTTAGAAGTGATATACCAATCACAATTGAGAGTATTCGTATGATGATATGGGGTAAGCAGTTATAGTGAGTCATTCTCAAGCCACAGTATTGCTAGGAAATGAATAGGTCTGTCCTAAGGTCAAGACAGAAAATGTTCCAAGTCTATATATTTCTCTAATGTAGAAACTTTAACTGCATCAAACCCGCTTCTTTAATAACTAAGCGTCTATGACAATAACTGGAAATATGTGTTTAGTGCAGCTCAAAATATATCAAGATCGGAAGTACAACTTAACAAACAATCTTTTTGAAGATACAACTTAACAAACAACTTGGACCAAAAAAGATGAATAAGAAAATGACAATGCACTATTCAAATTACCTATTCGAGAAGAGAACATCGAGCTCATAGTCAGATTGACTCTTGGTAGCATCTACTAAGATTGTTACTATTTCTGTCTTCCTAGTACTGGCCATGAGCAGATCATACTCAGTCGGTATGATAATTGCGAGGAAATTATCACTTAATTCACTCAGGCAAAGCTTCTCAACAGCTGCAAGGGCAATCCGCCGTTTAAGTGCGCCATTTTCTGGGTCTACAATGTAAACGGCAAAATCAGTTACTAGGAGAATGCGTCGCTTCATCTTCCCTGTGCTAGTAAACTTCAGAACAGTGTCCGCGAATAGAACCTTTTTGTCACCTGCAAAAGATAGACACATCAACATATTCTAGAGATAAGAGCTATAGTTTTCATTTTCTCTGTCTGGGATGGGGGCTGTTCTCACCTTTACAAGAAAGTTTGTGCTTTATATTTGATCACATGTTCAGTTCAGATTGGAACACAGTGTATTCATCTTTGAGCTTCCAAAAGATGTATCATCAAAATCCAACAAATTCAACAAAGATAACATAGACATATCCAAGAAACATACACGACAGCCTTGAATTTCATCTCCTATTGCAGCAGTTGTCTCGAGAGTCTAGACAACTTCTACCAAGACGTAAATTTTTGACAGCCTTCTAAAGTAGATCACATATTCAAACATGACGCACATAAACACTGAGATGTGAAAGCAATAGAGGTTGCAAGAGCAAGAAGATACTGTGTTCACAAATTTACTACTCCTTCGCTAAATAAGAAATGCATAATTGAGGATCGGGAATGAAAATTAATCTGAAAAAACAAATGCTCAAAACAACAGTGGCATGCTTAACTTGAATACTTTCACCGGAGGCTACTATTACAAGGAAGAATCTGGAAAACAAGAATTATCTTCCTACGCGGCAGATGCTACTTATGCAGTGCAAAATTCAGAAGATGTCATCCACCTTTTCTTGCATTACCTTGCAGCTAGTTATATATGGAACATACTGCATCTTTTTTGGAGTTTACTGGATAATTGCCACAATCCTTAAGAAAGCCTATATCAGCTGGGTCGTTGAAAAAGTTGTCAAAAAACTAGCAAACCATTCCATACAGGCATGGAAGCCAAATGCTTTTGGGCCTTTATTTTACTGGTGTAATCTCGATAATGTTTGATGATTTAAATCGGTTTTTTGGATTTTGCCAGCTCTATTAACTATGTATAAGAGCTGTTTCAGGCTTTTGTATGCTAAATTTTGATTTCACCATCCATTAAAAAGAGTAAGAACTCCAGATACACAAAGAACTCCAGATACACAAGCAGCAAAGTGCAGAAAGCAAAAGAAGAATCCAAGTTGTTAACATGGGCCATATATGCAGTACAGGTCAGATCAAATCAAAGATAAAAACACAAATTTAACACATTAGCAGTAGAAACCCTAAAAATTTTAAATGAAAGAAGCTCAGAATACCTTGTTTTTGGAGAATCTTCATGAGATAAGATCGAGAAGGGACGTCAAGATAATCGCCGAGATAATCTCTATGAATAGAAGCTTTTCTACGGACTTTGAATCCCATGAAAGGCTCTTGATCTTCCGTGACGTTGTTGTCGGAGGGCTTCAACTTCAAAGTCCCACCGACTCCATCCTCGTCGGGAATCGCCTCTTCATCGAAACGAACCCTTTGTGCTTGAGTTTCCCCCCTATTTGATAGATAACGTGACATCGCCGGAGATGTTGAGGGGGAAACCCCGGAGAAGAAATGGTTCGCGGTAGTGCCAATGAATAAAAGTTTGATTTTGTTGATTTGCCGGTGGGCACGCACAGCTGGCGTCCATTGTTACATCGCCTGATTCGCCAGATAGGGGCCCACTCTTTCTTTATTAAAGAGGGTCAAAACTATTCTCGAATTATTAGAAGTAAATCAGGTGTATCCTCCCTTTCATTTTGACACCAAAACTATTTTTACCACGTTAGCATAAGAAATCACAAATAACCTTCTGTTTGACACTTAATTTTGATCTAATATTTAAAAAAAATATATTTTTTATGTTAATATTTTAAAATAGTTTAAAATACTTTTGGATGATTTTAGTTTAACTTTGATAATTACTTTTATTTTTTAAAAAAAAATATTAATTAGGATTTAATTTTAAATTTTAACATAATCTAGCAATTCAATTTTCTTGTCCGAATATACTTG
>JAABOM020000075.1:2368179-2384551 GCA_011800125.2 Solanum clarkiae | reverse complement strand
AGTATCTTTAATATTACTATTCCTTTTTCCCCTTCATTGTCTGATTGACAGGTGTTATTTTCTCACATTCTCTTACTACCAGGTTCCCTTAACGTATATTTATTTATATCTTATCCAGGTATGTCTACTTTTGGGTTTTTGAGCTGAGGGTTTAGGAAACAGCCTCTCTACTTCTTTTGAGGTAGCGGTAAGGTCTGCGTACAATCTACCCTCCCCAGACCCCACTTGTGGGATTTTACTGGGTATGTTGTTGTTGTTGTTGTTGTTGTTTTTATGTATGTCATAAATCTTATATTATTTGAACTCTTTTTTTAACTATTTACTGTCATGTGATATTATTATTTGATCATTAATTTTTATTTCTTAGTATAACAAGTGTTAATTTCAGTTAACATTTTGAGTTTTTTGTGCTTTTTTAAGTTAAATCAATTCTTGTTATGCGTGCTTTACCATTTTAATGAACTGATTGTATGTATTTATGATGTTCTGATTGTGGTACATTTTTCAAGGAATATATTTTATTGCTAATATGTTGTTATTATTTTGGATCACTTTTGACTTTGTATATGGTGATATTTGGTTCATTATCCCTACCTCACTGTTTATGTGGCGTCATATTGTTATTTCATCACTTCTATTTCTCAATATTTGTTATACACATTATTTGTTAAACTTGGCCGATGAAAAATTTATCTGTCAGATTTTGAGGCCCTCCATTTTAAAAAGGGCGAAAATTTTAGCTTATATTCATATTTGTTACATGTTAAAATTGAAGTTTTCTAGTTTAAGTTCATTATTTGCTAAACTTGGCCGATAAAAAATCTATCCGTCGGATTTTGAGGTTTCCCCATTTTAAAAAGGGTGAAAATTTTAGTTTATATTCATATTTGTTACATGTTAAAATTCAAGTTTTCTAGTTTGAGTTCATTATTTGATAAACTTGGCCAATGACGAATCTATACGTCAAATTTCGAGGCTTTTCCATTTTTTTTTTAAAAAAGATGGAACAATCTTAGTCTATCCTTTGTTTATTCATTATTGTGTATATTATTGACGTTAGACAAATATTAGAACTTTTCTCATATCATTGTTTATTTCATTGTTTGTGTATATTTTGTGATTATTATATTTATATTATATTGTGTATCTCCTCCTCAATTTGAAAAAATGAGTTCAGCCGGGACCCATAGTTGTGGATTCTGAAGGGTGCTAATACCTTCCCTTCGGAATAACTTGAACCCTTACTCAGAATTTTTTGGTTCGCAGACTATTTTGTAAATAATTAATTGATTTCCTAATTATCCTTAAAATTAGGTGGTGACTCCAAATTATATTATTTTTCCTTTTAAATTCTTTTATTTTATTATTATTATTTTTTTATCGAGTTACCACGATGTTGCGCCTTCGGGATGTCAACACCTTCTACTTAACGAACTCATATTTGTCCTAATATAACACAAAGATATTATCCCAATTAAAATATAAGAAAAAAGCTCCAAAATACCCCTAAATTTTATTTTATTATTTGACATAATCCTTACCGTTAAAATGAGTTTATTTCTGCCCTCGCCATTACAAAACTTATCACTCATGCACCTCAATTGGATGAAAATATTTAAATTAACTCAAAAATTAGACCCAATCCTCTATCTATCTTTAGCCCAAATTGAATTAAATTTATTTTCAATACCCATTTGGACCATTTCCAAAAAAAAAAACCCTATTTGTTGTTGTTGTTGTTGTTTTTTTTTTTTTTTTTTAATCTCAAAGGAGAGGCAGGTATTGTCAATGAAGTAATATACAAGAAGAGTAAAATTATTGGTTCTGCTTCTTATCTTCTTTGTCTTCTCTGGTAGATCCATAAGACCCCTTTACTTTTTTGGTGGATTGTCAGATTTGACCGGAAACATTACCTAGAATCATTGACCATTTCGATTGATTGCCCAACTTAATTCTCATGTTTATCTTCAACAAAATCGGAGATGTCAAGGCTTTGGGTCGCTGTTCTGTGGTTTCCACAAGGTTCCATTCCATAGTTCCTCAAGTTGACATCGTTCTTGTTCGCGTAGACTGTGTTATCTCCGATGATGATGATGATTCTCCCTCTTCGTCTTCTTCTTGTTACTCTTCTGACAAGAATGAAGAGATTTTTGTCAAGATAATTTTCTATTTCATCAAGAACAAGTATATTTTTAATTATTTTTTGTTATTAACTTGAAAAAGTAAGAAAAATCTTCAACTCTCCAATTGTTTCAATGGTTATTGGTAGCTCCGGCGATGGCCTAGCCGCCACCCGCCATGCTGCCACCCTCCTCTTTGCGCCAAATTTGACTGGATTTTTGACGCTGCTTCAGAACACCATTGAAGCAACATCACAACTCCAATATTTTCGACAAAATCTATTAACAGATTATGTCTGGAAACAGTCGCTTTATGTTTTTAAACATAGGGGTTAAGCTGCGTACATCCGACCCCCCCTCACCCCGCAATGAGCGGGAGCCTTTCGAGGCACTGGGGTGTGTTGTTGTTGTTGTTTGTTGTATTCCGGTCCTCCAAATCCACCATATACGGCAACATAAATGATCATATTTCTATCAATTAGGATGGGTTTGGAGGAGATGAATTTTGGGATTAATTTGGTATGAATTTATTGAATTTAGTGGATCAAATTCGAGTTAAAAGAGAAAATCGGATCATTCTCACATACACACTGGTGGTATCAAAGAGGAAAAAATAGTGTTTAAGTGAAAACACTACTTAGTTACTTCTTGATGCCACTCAAGCAGAAATAGATAATTTTTCGGTGAGAAACCGCTCAATTATTGTTTGATACCATTAAATTTAATAAGAATAAATATATTGGTGAGTCTAATTTAGATAAATCCTTTTCTTAATGAATCCAATTTGTATAGTTTTCCTTTTTAATCAAATCCCGAACGTGTTTCAAAAGCAATTACTGTAATATATATATATATATATATATATTGAATTGCATCTTCTAATAAGTTAGTTTGGTTTTAAGTAATTCAATCTACGCGTAGTTAATTTTTTTCGCAATTTATTTTATATAATAATAATATATTTAATATAATTTAGATATGTATATTAATTTATAAAAGTATAAAAAAACTGTGTATGATAAACAATCTATTAAAAAAGTATCAAAATAATATAAAAAATTGAATCTAAATTTTCTAACTTTAAATGTTTATACTCTATGTTATTAATTTCGTGAATCAAAGAGACATGAATTGTGCAATGATTATTTGAATACGACCGACCAAATACAATACTATCTTAGTAATATTTTATGATGTCAATCGTAATTCTATATCATCAACCAAATGATTTGTAATATAAGAATATCATAGAATATTAATATGTGTTGCAGTGTTGGAGGTCAGAGATATGGACGTAGACTGGTCATTAAAACCAAAAATATAGTAAGAAGCCATGAGCCCAGTTGGCTAGTTGCCTATCCACTGTATCCAACTCATATAAATATATTTATAATTCCAAAATGTATCCAGTTCATATATCCTCAATTTTCAATCATGTTGTATTCTAATTCAAGTACTCAATAGTAACTTCTAAAGAATCGTCTTTTTCTATGTATCATTTTATTTAATCTTTCTTATCTATTAAAAAACAAATAAAGAATCGTAATTAACTGTCACGAAAGTTGAGAATCCAAAATATTAGCGATACGAAAGTGGCTTTCTTATTTGTTTTGGATCTTATATTTATCATGGATAAATAATGAAGTTTTTCAGTGATAATTTTTTATGAGCCAAGTGGGTGATTTCAAAGAATTTAAATAGATTAGTGGATTTAATTAAAAAAATAATTTACAAAAAGACCACATAAGAAAATTAAAGCGAAACTTGGAGATTTTTAACACAGAGAGAATAAATATGACTTTTTTTGAAAGATAAAAATCAACAGAAAAATTTTCATAAATAATTCAGACATGAAATTTAATAGGTCTAAATAACTATTTTCTCCGTTTCAAATTAATTGAATTTTTGAAACTTTATTCAATGTTCAAAATAGTTGAATTGTTCAAAGTTCAAGAAGAATGTTTGAAATTTTTTCCATATTTGCCCTTTTATTTATTAAAATTTTTATATTTTATAAGAGATAAATTACCCTACATATTTATAATTTCACAAAAGGCAATAGTGGAAAGTATGGTGTAAATTTTGTCTTTGAATGTTTTTCTTAATATGTGTGTATTATTTCACAAATTCAACTAATATGGGACAGAGGAAGTATAGTTTAAACAATTACATTTCGTAACTGTAATACCATCTTTCTAACTATTTTATTATAATTAACTTAAAACACAGATATATCACATTTTGGATATACAATAAAATATCTAATGTCATTCAATATATGATATATAGACACTCCAAAAAGAATAGGATACATCTTAATGTTACTTCTTACTTGAAATCTAAATAAAAATTATGCACCAAAAAAAGTCAAGGCAAAAACTTGTTTTGGAGGAAAAAGATTGAATAAGTACTCATAGGAAATACTCTCTTGTTTTAAATTTATGAGTCAAATATTTTTTAATTTAATCTTTACTTTTTCTTATCATTTTTTACAAATCAAAATAGGACAATTCACTTTTTCTTATTATATTTTTAATTTATTAATATTAAATTATTATATATAAAAAATATAGTAAATAAATATATTTGAAATTCTATTAATTAATAGAGATCAAATAATAATTTTATTATATTAGTAATTACTTTTTAAGTAGATGTATCAAATCAAAATTTGATAATAAAATTCGTACAAAAGAAATATTATACAGTAATTAACATTTTTCATTTTCGAGAGAGAAAATTTTAGCACTTTTTTGTTGCTATGAGAGACAAAACAACAAATTGAAATTTTTTTTAAAAAAAAGAGTAAGGTGTGGGAGCAAAGTTAATGTGGGGTCCACAGCTTCACTTCTCGAGAAAAGATGGAGTCTCATACAATTTTTGTTAGTTGAAGTTCATCCCCCATAAAAAGTTTTTGCAAGTATCAAATATAGTCGTGATACACAAAAACATTACGTTTTAATTTCACTTTAATCAATATTTATATTTTTTTATTTTGATTATGCAATACATAGATATTTAAATTTATAAAAAATTATTATAAAACAGCAGACACATCTATTCTAAATAATATAATGCATTTTACATGATATATTATAAATTAGTTTGAATATATTTCATAATAAATTATCATATAAAATATATGTGTCTATTCACGAGTCAAATGGAATGTAGTAAGGAACGGCGGGTCGGCGGAAAATAAAAGTTAAAATAAATATGTTTTATGCAGGGCCGGGCCCTATATAAACGTTCATATTTTTCTGAGGGAATTGTCATTTTTTTAATCTTCTCTTCTATCGTTATATTTTTGCTGTCCATCCAAAGGAGGATCCCGATCTCTGTCAGGTATTACTCTTCAATTTCATCAATATTTTTTTCGTTTTTGTTAAGAGAAATTAGATAAATCTGCGGAATTTTGATCTCTGAAATGTTGAATTGCAGGAGTCGCTATGGCTTCCAAGCGGATCTTGAAGGAGCTCAAAGATCTTCAAAAGGATCCTCCTACTTCTTGTAGTGCTGGTAAAAATCTAACCCGCTTGCCACATTTTTTTGTGCATTTCGGTTTTTGTGTGAAATTTTGTTTGCTGAATGAATCTTTCGTTTGAATTATTAGAAGTATGATTGGATCGATTAGGACATCATTGTTGAGATTTACCTGTAGGATATTTTGATTTCGTGGCCAAACTATTAGCCGTTGGTCTGGAAATTCAAAACATAGTTGCATTTGGTGTTTAAGAGACCACCAATCTGTTAAACCACCAATGTTCACGCATCAGATCATTTAATTTCATGTCTTTTATATGGCTCAACAAAATTCTTACTCACTGTTGCAATTCATTTATCCTACTTTCCCTTTTTAATTCATTACAAAACTAATGTCTTTTTCTTTTTTTAATCTCTTTAATACCAAATTTTGATGTGAGATTAAAGGACATTTTGATACATCTCATGTATCTTTAATTTAAGACAATAAGATTCAGAAGTTCTTTTTGTTTCTTGTACTCTGTGTCAGTCAAAATGGGACAAACAAATTTGAACGCTGGGGATGCAAATTGTTTTTGGCTCAAGTCTGGCTTAATAGTTTGATTTTCTTAGCCATAAACATGTCAATGGCTGAAGGTTCTGCCCCTCAATGGAAATTCTGATTTATGTTCTGATTTTTATCATCTGTATGACTGGCATTGTTTAGTAGGCTTGGGTGTGACATAATTTAATTGGATATCAAGGGTACATGAAAGTTTACAGAGAGATGAGGTGCTAGAATGCATAACTCTGTTGGCAAAAAATTGAAAATGGTATATTATTATGTCTACTGATGTCCAGTCTTGTGAAGTAGTTCTTTAGCATGTATTTCTTCTTCTACATGACTAATGCATCAAATGTGCATTATGAACTGGAGTCTTTTTTGGCATTGTTTCTGCCAAGCCTTTATATGTGAAACTGCAGTTATTTTATACAGATGGGTTCTTATGTATTCATTTGGATGTGCTAGTCTATAAAAGAGACTTTCATCCATCTCCTTCCCCTGCCAGTTAATTTAGTGGTTTTTTCTTCTCTTGAATACTTCGATGAATTAAGTAGTCAAAAGTCAATTTAGTTAGAACTATGAACTTTTGCCTTTTGACATAAACGGTTATGGGTTAAAATCAGATCTTTCTTTTAATGAAGACGCTGCGACAATTCTTTACTTTGTTTGTCAGTGTTTGGATTCATATAAAGCATCAAATCCAGATTTTGATCTGCCGTCCAGACCTGACTCCACATCTTAAAACCTCTATAAAGGATAATGTTGTTGGGCTTGTCATTTGTAAATTGTGTTACTTATCTGCTAGAACTGTATTTCTCAGGACCTGTTGCTGAGGACATGTTTCATTGGCAAGCAACAATCATGGGTCCTCCAGACAGTCCTTATTCTGGTGGAGTTTTTCTGGTGACAATCCATTTTCCTCCAGATTATCCATTCAAGCCACCTAAGGTGCATTGTGAGCTCTTGTTGTTCCTTAAATATTGCATTGATCATAGCTGTGTTGATACACATGACTTCATAGATTAGGTATGGCCCTTGACATCCTAGAATTTATGGTTCTAAGAGATCCCGTGAACATGGTTTTCCATTATTATTGATGCTACTAGACGCGTAACTTTAACACGACTGATCAAGCTTGGGGATGATAGGCACAGTTCCTTAATGTTAAATTCAAAAGATATCTGAAGAAGGTCTAGGTTCAGCTCACATCTTTTTTGGACTACCATGCTTATGCTGTTTTTAGCTGCAGTATATAGTCTTCTGAAGATCCCAACAGTTCTTGCTTGATGGTTGATTCTTCACATGAAAGAGTTCTTTATTTGTATCTTTTATATTCTTTATACTGTGATCTCTGTTGAATAGTGTTTGGTTCGATATATCATATAAAAGTCTTTCTTCCTTGTGCATTTTGAGCATTTTATTGTACTTTTTTTTGGTTTACTCAAACACTTAAGACTTATCCTAGCAGCCTATGTGATGTTAAATTTAATATTGCGGAAAGGACTGTGATTAAGGATTGTTTAGCAAGTAAAAGAAATACCAAATTTGACAGAAAAAATTTAGGCATAACAAGTGACAAAAACCAATTTTAACTGCCTTCTGCATTTCAGTGTTATCAAAAGCAAAAAGTGCACAAAAGATCTAAGGTTTGTTGAGGCTTTAAGCACAAAGTGCAAATAAAGCCTGGCTTTTATTGAAAAGAGGCGCAAAGGGAGAAAAAAATACAAATATATATTTCTAGTCCAAGACTTGTACTCCTCCCTCCGTCCCATTTTATATGGCATCATTTTTTCTTGGCACGGTGTTTAAGGAAAAAAGAAGAAGACGACTTTTGAAACTTGTGATGTAAAAATCATCCATAAATATATGTGTAGTTGAAAATTATTTCCTTATGGGTAAAAGGAAAATTTTAAAGTGAAATTAATTCATTTTGGGATAGAGTATTTTGGGATAGAGTAAAAAGGAAAGGATGCCACATAAAATGAGATGAAGGAAGTAATTTATAGGTGTGAATGACAAATATATGAACAAAGAAATTGAAAAATAATTTCAATAAAGTGAAATATCAATTGTTTATGTTGTCTCATCAGAAGAGGTTCATTTGCCAGGAAAAGTATGTCTTAGAACATTGATGATGACACTGAAATACACATTAAAAGCGAGAGGAAGCACTCAACACATTTTGAGCTTTGCTTCAGGGCTTAAGTACGCCTTTGATAACACTGCTGTATTTTAAAAGAAACAAATAAGTAAATAATGGCCAGCATGTATAAGATATTGATTTGTGATAATTGTTTAAATCTTTGAGTTAACCAAACATCAGTATAGTGTTAAAAGTTTCTCCAAGTTGTGATAGCATCAATAAATCTGACAAAACAGGTCAAAATATCTCTTTGGATCATAAAAAGATGTCGAATAGTATAATAAGGCGAAAGATCAAGTGTTCTCCATGAGCAATCACAAATATCGTTTTCTCTCTTATTGTGCTTGTTTTGGTGACATTTTGTATTCATTTCTTTCTAATACTTTTATCATTGGTAATGAGCTTGGGTGAAAGACACTCACCATTGATGTAAATCTGGCAGGTGGCTTTCAGGACAAAGGTTTTCCACCCAAACATAAACAGTAACGGGAGCATATGCCTTGACATTTTAAAGGAGCAGTGGAGCCCTGCCCTAACAATTTCCAAGGTTCATTTCTTATTACATTTAAGTTGTTCATATTTAATATAGTAATATTAAATGTTGTTTACGTATTTTAGAGTTTTTTTCTTCGCATGTTCATAATACCCTTGTACTTCAATAAATTGTTCTAAACTTATATGGGGCGATCTTGCTTCGTTGTTTTCCTTTTATTTGGAAAGTAATATACTGATTGATTTAGGTAGAAATTCCTTATAAGCAACAGAGCCCTGTGTAGTGCCACTAGAAAGGCTTATTGTTTACTAGTCAAAATCATGAGATTTACTATATTTTAAAATCTCTAGATTAAGTAATTAAAACTTATTTTGCATTTCCATATAATACACAATGGTTAAATCACAATGTCTGCAAACTAGTTCATAGGAATATTCCCAATACTAATCTCTGTCGTTTATTTTAAATTTCCAGTTTGTCATGAACGTAGATCAAAGTTAAGGATGTATAATCGACTAGAGATATTTAGGTTCTTGGCATCTTGGGCCTGGATTTCCTCTGTAAATTATGCCCTCAGAGTTCCTACCTAAACGTCTCTCATCTTCTCAATGGATGCCTCCAGCCATCTATCTTTAGATTCGAATGCTCTCATTGATTCTACACAACAGAGTTGTTTCAGCTAACGGGAATCCTCTTGCTAGTTTACCTTTTCTACTGCTGGTGCATCTTAAAAGGAGGAGAGGACCTTTGAAATATAATTCATGTTGATTAGACAACTTTAAAGCTCTCATAGGATGATCGAACATTAAATTTGCTTCTCGTGAATGTCTTTGCATTATTGAACCTTTAAATCTGCAGAACAATAAAAATATCAGTGCCTGTAAAAGTTACTTTTTGCTCTGTGTCTCTTCACTTATTTGTCAATAACTTCTTGTTTCAACTTTTAGGTGTTGCTTTCTATATGTTCTCTTCTGACGGACCCTAATCCTGATGATCCTCTGGTCCCGGAGATTGCACACATGTACAAGACAGATCGGAACAAGTACGAGAGTACTGCAAGGAGCTGGACCCAGAAGTATGCCATGGGCTAAATGCACATTGGTGTTTGTAGTGGTAGCAGGACATTGTACTTTCAGATACTTTGTTATTTTTTACATTGAATATATTTATGATTTCATCTGTTTTTTGAGCTATACCATGAGAAGAGGGGAGGAAAAATGATGAATGCTGCTCATAAACGGTTGTATGATCAATTTGATCTTTGAAAGAAACCAATGAATTAACCTTTTTTTTTTCCAGGTGTTTCTGGTGATAATATTTGCTGACCGTCTGTTTCGATGAATTAATATAAACATGAATATTTACATTTCCTTGCATGCAATGCTTTAACTACGCTGTAGCTGAATTGTGTGAAACGCGGATAAGCATTGGCCCTACATAGATGTACATTTCTGGGCAGATGACGACTCCTTCATGCATGATGAGGTAGAATGATAATCTTTAGATAAATATCATGATGGTGTTTAGATCAATTTGTATATTGAGGTAACTATAGTGGGTTAGAATTATTAGTCGTGTCTTTATATTATGTGTCGTCTCTATCTGTTTTATATATGTTATTTTATCGTATTTATATACTATCATTTGCTTTTTATTATTAGTCATTTTTCTTTTTTCCTTTCTTTTATCTTTTTCTTATATCTAGTATTTTCTGTTTATGGGGTTTGATTTTGAGATGGAGGTTTTCTTAGTAAGGTTTGCGTATATTTTATCTTTTTCAGATCTCATTTGTGAAATTTCACTGAATGTATTATTGTTTGTTTGTGACAAATATGAGGCAACTCTTTCTGCAAAGGTGAATGGTATATCAACATGGTAAACCTTGCAGTTACATATGTGAATTATTTGAACCTCTAAATTATCAAATATTTGGTGTAAAGCTGTAGGACTCTTGGAGTATGAAGTATAAGATATAATAATTTAGAATAAAATGTAGGGTCATTTTATTCAGTATTTGGTTGGAGGTATTAAGTAGTCATAGAATTATTTATCCCACCATTTATACTTCAGGAGTTGTTTGGTGTGGAGTATAACGTCAATAGTTTTGGGATATTAAATTATAGTGTCACTCAATTCCTTGTTTGGTTGGCAAGCCTAGCATAACTTATCTTGGGATAAATAATGGAATAAGTTATCCCTCCTCTTGGATGGTATAGTAATCTTGGGATAAGTAAGTAAATAACAAAAAGGTTTCTCTAAACCCTTCTCATACATCACTTTTCACATTCATAAAGGATATGTTTAAAAAATAGAATTTGTTCTTAAAATTTATATAATGCGTATTGTTTTAAATGTAACAAATCAAACACTCAAAAAATAATCATATCCTAACTTATCTCATCATAATTTATTCTATTGTAACTTTCATTCAAACCAAACGACTGCTTAGTAATAGGATAAGTTATTTCATATACATAGTGAATAACTATTCGAAAATGGGATAATCCCTCTATAATTATCCTATTAATGCCTCTAGATCTATTATTCCTTTTCCCAAATTACGTCAAGTTATATCCAGAAACTGGATGCTTTTAAATTTTTGACCTCAGCTTATCTCGTGTGCAAACATTCCCACAGGGTAATAGGGTCAAAAAATTTAAAATTGTTTATTTTTTAAGATCTTTTTATAAATCACCCGAAGCGGAAATTATTGGCTAACGAGTTCAACTCCATTAACTATGTGGGAAGGGAAAAAAAGAAAGAAATTTACATTATCTCTTTATTTTAATCTTTTATGAAGTATAAATTTATATTTTATATTATAATATCTCGTTATAGAGTATCTTAATTAGTATGATTCTAGTTTTTAAAAGAAGCTATGCCTCATGTCTAGACATGAATTCAATTGCTAAATGAGAAAAATATAACTAGGGAACCGTCCAATTTTATGACTAGCCAATATAATGTTAATAATAATCCCAAAATAGTATATATCAGTTCTGATTGTCTGATTTAAATAAGAAAGGTGGTCCATTTTAGCTTTGAAATCAGAAACGGCTAAAGGGCACAATGATTCATGTGGCATGTCGTGTTCACGGCGGTGTATTGAGATAACTAGCTGAGTTAGAGTTAGAGATTAGTTAAAGAATTAGTTACAGTTAATTATGCTTGTTATTAGTTTGTTGCAAGTAGTTAGTCTCAGTAATCACTCACACTAACTCATAATAGTGTGATCCAAATAGTTGTATATATACCTATCTCTTTTCAATGAATGAAAAAAATTATTCATTCCACAAATCACATCTCTTTGTTTCAATTCTTGGAGCTCTTCTCCATGAAAGGAAATTAAAACTTTTCATCAATATTTTCAGTTCATATTTTGTCATGGTGATATGTTTAAGATTTAATATATACTTATAAAAATAATTTTAGTATATACATATTTGGAATAGTTATTTGTATATAATTTTAGTATATACATATTTGGAATAGTTATTTGTATATATAATATAAGTTTTGATAAAGACCGTTCAACTTACATCTTTTATTCTTTATGATTATGTCATTCACAGAGTGATATATACTATTGTTATATTTTTATGTTATAGTAATTTAAAAAAATTATTTAATATTTAAATTCATCACCTTTGTTGAGTGGAGATTGTTGGATATTTTAAAAATATTTTTAAGTATTTTCTATATGTAATTACTTAGTCATAAAAAATGTCATTGAATATTGATGACTAAATAAAAATATTTTTTGAACACAAATATTATATGATAAATATTCACTCTATAACAAGGTCATATACATGACAAATTTATTACTATATACATGACAACTTTATGACTATATGCATGACAACTTTATCGACATATGCATGACAACTTTATGAACCTGACAAAAACAAAATCATACACTCTAACTAATGCCAAGTACCAACAAGTATATATATATATATATATATATACATATGACATTTTCTTGTTGCAAAGATGAAGTAGAAGTAAGAAGAAGAGAAAAAAAAAAAGGAAAGTTACTATACTTTCTCTTCATTTAATATTCTTGTTATTTCACTTATAAATATAAATATTATAAAATTAAGCAAGTTGGAGAGATAATAAGTGCCAATATGTGCCGATAAATATGTTAATCAATTTAGTTAGTTAGTAAAGATAAGCATGATACCCACTTTATTTTGTGAGACAATGAACACGAAAAATATTTAAGGGGATAATCTGAATTATACTTTCTACTATTGTCTATTGTAAAATTATAAATATAACTTTGTAAGTAATATAATTTTTTTCTATAAAATATAAAATTTCAATAAATAAAAGAACAAATATAAAAAAAATTTCAAATTGACAACACCACAGAGCGAGTTGCTCTTTTAGGCGGGTAATTATATTGTGTGACAACACTACAGAGAAACGACGATTTTGTGTAACGTACTATGGTCACAATGCCCTTATATAGTGATGAGTTTGATGCGCTCTAAGTCCAGCCCGCATGTAGTTAGGAAGATTGGCCGCAAAGCGATACCACCCACCCAACCCTACCACTATAATCGCTTGAAAAGAAACTGTAGTGATCTTAAATAGAGATCCTATAATGATAAATAAAATTCTGATAAAATATTTTTGAATTGAGCACCAATGATTCTATCTTGATTTTAAACAATTTAATTATTTTAAGTAATTAAAAAAAAGCTTCAAAAACTAAGTTAATCTGACATAGAGGGAGTAATTTATTAAATGATAACAGCATAATTGACCTCATCTACTAACAAATGGAGTAACGTATTTAAATATTTCTACATAATTCAAGTACCAAATTTCACATTTTGAAAAAAGGAATTGGATTTGGAAATTACTGTTTTTCTTTCTTTGCAAAAGTTGTTATTTGAAATGATGTATTTTATGTTTTACGTTTCCACAAATTTACATATTCTAAATACTGAGAGTTTCTTAGTATTTGATTAAATTTCAAAAGATTTAAATTGGACATTTGGATTATTATTATTAATAATAATAATAATAATAAATAATAAATCGGGGATAGAGGATTACAATGTAGAAAATCGAATGAGAATTCAGATAGTCAACTAACTGAGTTACTAAAATTTCCCGCCATTTGGATTATATTATAAAGAGAAGGGGTTTAACGTTACCATCACATGTTGTGAAAAGGTTTAATTTTACGTTCCATTTTCAGTTTGACTTATTTATGTTGTCGTCTTTACTATTTTTGTTCGAAATTTCCCTTAATTAATCACCAACAAACCAATATTATACAGCAAAAGAAGTTCATATTTGCTGAGTATCTGCTTAACAAAAACACAGATAATAAGGAGCTGGATTATCTGGTAAACACTGGAATCAAGGACATTTATTGTTTGATGATCATCGATTTAATGATTAATTAACAATCTACGAAAAATCCTTAAATGATTTTGTTTCTTTCAGAGGAAAATTTTTCAAACAAACTTTAATCAGAAAGAGTGTTGACGGTTGCACTCCTATTTATGTTTTAAGATATACCTTTTTTTTGGTTTTCTTTTAGTTATTGCAGATTTCATTTTAAAATTCAAATGATATGAATGATGATTTATATTTAAATATATATATATATTTTATATTAATATGAAAAAAACTTATAATAATTGATAGTATTTTTGTACAATTTTTGAATATTTATTTTTTTTATTTTAAATATCAAATTAGCATACTCTAATTTAGTTTTTAAAATTCAACAATTTGACGCAAAATGCACATGACAATTAAAAAAAATGGAGAAAGCAAAAATGCTGCATTAAATATTTAATTTATTTATGCAACATTACAAGAATAATTAATTTTAATATTTTATTTATATAATTATAAATAATTTGAGATAGTACTTTTTAAAAATTACGATAAATATAATTGACATAATACTAAGAAAGTTGTTTAGTAAGTAATTTTATAGAAGGTGTGCTACTAGTAGTACAATCTCGAACGTAGAATCGAGGTGTGGTTTTGTTGAATTTGATTTCACTTGGCTCAATAAGGACGCAAACTCCAACATAAAAAGCGTTAATTTAATATATAGGATTTGCAAATTATATTTTCGTTCCCTCTTTGATGGTTAAATTTCAGTTCCAATTGATTTTCGTTTTATTTTTCTTTCCAAAATAATATATATTTTTGTACTATATTAAAATTTCAAAGTGTGAAGAACTTTTATTAGAGTCATCAATATGAACTAGATTTATTAGGTCGGCTTGACTTAACTCGTGATTTATTAATGCACTCCCTACTACTACCCTCCCTACTAGTCTCCCAACCTCCCCCCCAACCACCCCCACCGCCTTCACCAAAAATATAAAATTTTATTTTCAAAATTTTGGTATTTTTATTTTCTTTACCTCCCTTCTCCCACCCCTACTCCCAAACAATTAAAAATATAAAAAATAAATATTTTCAAAGTTAAGTCTAGAGTCGGATGTGATCAGAATCTGATTCCACAATTGAAGTTGAGTCTAATTAAAAAGTTAAATCTTTAGACAGAAGTTGGGTTGGTTCCCACCAGGGTTGAGTCCCAAATAAATTATTGGGATTAAAAAATATTTTTCACTCACAAATAATGAGAAAATGTGTTAGAAACCAACTTATTTTTTAAAAAAATATTCTCATAAAAAACATGTTCCTCTATACTAAACATAATATTAGTCATTTTCTACTTACACATTAAATAAGCTTTGAGCGAATTAATGACTTATCCATTTAACAACTCAATTTATTTTACTTCACTCAATTTAATTTAATCTGTTCATTTAATATACCAAAATCCATCTGGCCGTGATAGATCATCGAGAGTTTTATGAAGGACAACTTATTTATCAAAATTAGTAATGTAATACTTAAGCTTCGTACGAATTATGAAATCATAAATCAACACTACTTAAGACATAGTGTTGTTTCTAATAGTTTCAGAAAAATAAAATAAATAGTCGACTCTAATAACTCATTAAGATATTTTGCATGTGAATAAGCACCATTAATAATGGTTCATTATTTAACAATAAACTGACAAGTTCTACACATGTTCATTTCCGGATTACACCTTTTCAGAGATTTCGTGTAGTACCATTTTAGGCAGATTATTAAATGACACACCAACTTGACACATGAAATATTGGAAATCACCATCCTTTTTATGGTGAAAATTATCAAGTAGTGTAATACGTATCTTATTTCTTAGTTGTATTATAATAAAGTTCGATAGCATGATTAGCTCAACATGAACCAAAGATTCTTCAAGGGTCGTTTGGTTATTAGGTAGAATTATGTAAGTATTAGTTATGCATGGTTTAGTTATACATGTATTATCAGTTATGTATGGTTTAATTATGCAAGTATTATCAATTATGTGTGGTTTTAGTTATGTGGGGTTTAATTACGTAGGGTTCAATTTTGTGAAGTTTAAAAGAAATTAGAAAGCTAATTCTATAATCATCAAATGTTTAATGAGCTGATAAATTAATATATGTTATTAACAAATTAATAAATAATTAAATAAATTTGATTGTCTCGATCGATTTTTA
>JAABOM020000075.1:2348381-2368079 GCA_011800125.2 Solanum clarkiae | reverse complement strand
AGAGAGAGAGAGAGAAGAGTTTCAAGAGGACTTTGGTGAAGAGTTGTAGGGAGCTAAGTTCTTCCCAAAGATAATATTTTAAAGTGAAACCTTGAATTTTAAATAAATTTATTGAGTACTAAGATATTTTAAAATAGTTTTTCTATTTAAAAGACTTGTTTGAGTAATTATCTCAAATCTAGAAAGATAATGTTTTAAACATTGAGTTGAGTATAGTAAATGATTTTGAAAGTAGTGTTGAACTTCAATTTGGACACGAGTTCAAATAATTCTAAACCTATAAATTATATAGCCAACGTAAAATAAGATCGTGTCAATATATGTATGATTCCTTACTTGCCTCTGAAAAGGCCTATTTGATGAATCTATAAGTTAAGTTCGTTCCTTACTCTCACAAGGTATTTGGTAATATGGGCAAGATGTAATCAGCACGAGACTCATAGTGATGGTTGCTGATTAGAGAAATTCTCCATGAAAAGTAAAAATATATTATTTTTAGTAGTTGAAAACTTTGTAATTGATAACATTGCATATCTCTGTTGTGAAGTTTTACATGTGTTCATTACATCCATGTTTTACTTTTAATTAAGTTATTTTCTATATTTCTTTCAACATGAGTATTCAATTGAGCTATTATTTATTCAGCTTTATTATATGTCATATATTTCATGTACTAACATCATTTGGTGTTGCATCATTTTATGATGCAGATTCAGGTACTTAGGACAACAGAAATTTAGTAAGACATCTTTCTATCAGCTGTTGGTGAGACCGCCTCGCTTTTAGTGGACTCTAGTTAGTTAGTTCAGTTTATCTATTTCATAGTCAGGCAGCCATGTGTCTTGTCTCGATACCTATCATGGTTTAGTAGAGGCTTTATGAACAGGGTTAGTAAGTCAGTTCAGTCTATTCATTCAAATATTCTTAGACATTATTACCATTTATATTAAGAGATATTCTAAGACTTGATATAAAGTACAATTGAGATGCTTTGAGTTTTATTAAATGTTTCTATAGGTTCACCTTATAAAGCTTGTGCATACATGTTTAATTCTTCAGTTTAATGAGTCAGCTAGGCTAAGGGTTCGTTTGTGACTAGTAATGATTTTCAAATGCCAGCCGCATCGAGGTTATAGGCTTGGGGCGTGATATTGTCGATTCCGTAAGAATTCTCAGATAACATTGTTCAATTTCTATCTACATCCAATATAAAAAAATTTTCATTAGATGCACATTTAAATTAAATTAAGAAAAGTGAAGATGATGAAACATTTTATTTATAAATAGGTAATTTGTGTCTAAATCTTTCATTGATGCTTTCAAAAAAGAAATTATTTTTTTTAAAAAGAATTGAAAATAAATTGATAGGGCTAGAAATATAGTTTTACAATATTAATTCATGTATAACTACTACCCATACAATTTACTCCACCTTTCACTCTGCATAAAATTATACATAGATTTTCTTATAAGTTATGCGAATATTTATTATGTAGAATTATTAAAATTCAACCAAACATCATATAAAGTGAATACAAAGTGAATACATTAAGACCTTTTTTATAAAATTTAGAAACTACTAACTAAAAATGGTATAATATAAAAGTATGTGGCTTGAAAATTTTTATTATTTAGCGATAAAATTTTATCTGTAGCTTATTCCATGTTTTCTTGTAATATAAAATAGTAGGTATTATTTGAGTTTGACGATGTTTTACAATTTTTTAATGTTAACAAAGAAGTCCTTTTAATGTGGTAATAGTAAACATTTTTCTTATTCACTTGCCTTTCCCCAAAACCCATTCACTTGGGCCTATTGTTTATCCAAGAGAGTCATTTGTGGTATGGGCTTTATCCAGCAAATGTCATATTATGAGGGCTCAGGCCCAACAAAGACAAAACGGTTTTGGAGATGGGCTTTATCCAGCAAATGTCATATTATGAGGACTCAGGCCCAACAAAGACAAAAACGGTTTTGGAGATACACAATTTAGAGGTCATTTCAACTAATATACAGTACTAATGACAAAAACTCAGCACTTTGCATGACATTATCTATTCACAAAGTTTTTTTAAAGCAGTTTTAATTAAATATTTAAAATTCTTATGTATAAGTTATTTATATACATTTGAATAATAGTAATTCATCTCGTAGGGTATGTTGGTGTGGAGGATTTTTTTTTTTCAATTTCAATGTTGATTGCAATTAAGCTCCTTAAAAAAATGAGGAAAATAACTTTTCTAATGAAAATAGAAAAAAACAAGTTACACAAGTGAAGTTCCAAGTTTATTGTCTCCTCTCCACCCACCCGGCCCTCACCCCTTGACCATACCACCATGCCATGCTTGAACCTCATTCTCCATCCCTATCCGCCTCCATGATGTTGCATATATTTTCTTGCTTGTTTAGCAAACACTAAAAAATAGCTAGAGACTCACTTATTTTTCAAGAAAATATCTTCTAAATATCATTTTCATTGAAAAACATTTTTCTTCACACCAAATACACACTTATAAATATTATTAACATTATAAATTTTAAGTGTTGTGCATTAAAATAGTTTTACATTTTAATCTAATATAAGATATTTTTGTTTATGTGGTAGGAAGCCAAAAAAAGGAAAAAGGAATAAAACGGAAAAAGCATAAAAAATTGACTAAAATGTTCTTAGTGTTAAAACTGGTAAATCGATCAGTTGTCTGCTTCGATGCTGTATAGTTTCCCTAGTTAAATATTTAGTAGTAGAATTAAGAAAGAAAGAGGTGTTATTTTAGTAAAGAATCAAGATACAAGAAGGGGTAAATTGTGTTTTGCTCAATTTTTGCAAGCTAAACAACCTGATTCTTTGTATATGATTCAAGCAAAAATTTGAAAGTGAAGTGCATAAATTAAGATATGTAAGTGATTTTACGTGAAAATTTTTTATTGCTTAAAAGAATAAAAAACACGTTCTACTCTAATAAAGTTTGGCTCAAAACTTTACTGACTTGAGCGAGCAAATTTAGATTATAATTAAATAACCAAAGGAACTATAAACTTTGACTCCTTAATCCTAACAGTTAACCCAAATATAGCTTTCTCTTTCAAGACTATAAATTCTAATTTAGAAAACTAAACAATTTTAGAATTGTTCACGTACAATAATATTTCCCAAAACCAGAATAATTAATTATAATATTTATAATTAAATATTATAAACTTTAGTTATAAATATCTCCAGATATTTATGAGATACTATAACTTTAAATATCTCCCAGATATTTATATATTTATAAAAAATTATAATTACGAATAAAATGAAAAATGAACTTAACCTGTTTACAAAAATTTAAAAAGATGACTACTTTTCAGAATAGAATAATATGTAAACAGTGTTTTTGGAATCCATGAAGTAACTTTTAAAAAAAAAAAAAGAATGAGACAAGAATGATACTACAAGAAAGAGAAATACAAATACTCTCTCCGTAAAACTTTACTTGACCCTTATTGATTTGGCACAAAGATTAAAACCAACTTTATTTGACCCTTATTGATTTGGCACAAAGATTAAAAAATAATAAATGATGAGATAATTTTATTAAATTACTATTTGAATATAATAAATATGATGTCTTGAAAAATATAATAAGAGAATGAATATAATTAGTGATAAAAATAAATTACAAACTAAATATAAAATTATTCCTTAATCTCATAAATTAAATAAATATTATTAAACATCACAAAATAATATAAGAGCCAAATAAATTAAGATGAAGAAAGTACATTTTTAGATGTAGAGTGAATAGAATCAGTAACATTAATTACACAAATCCACTAAATGATAACCATTCAACACTTCAAGGGTCACCGTTCAAGTCAAAACTCGAATGTCACCGGGCCTGCCAGTGTTTCTCCCGTCTCAAAATAATTATCCTTCACATTAAAAAATATATAATTTAAAAATATTTTTTTATTAGAAAAGTTTAAAATAAGCATTATCATTATAGTGAGTTTACTTTTAATAATATTCATTTAAAAAATTATAAACATCTCAATTATAACATATATACTATTTTTTCTGTCTTAAAATAATTAAATTGTGAAGTGATACATATATATTAAGAAAAATATTTAAAGACAAAATTTACAATATACTTTCACTATTATCTTTTGTAAAATCATAAATATTTAGTGTAATTTATATCCTAAAAAATATAAAAGTTCAATAAATGAAATGACAAATATGAAAAAAATTTAAAACATTTACCTTAAACTTTGAACAATTCAAATATTTTGAACCTTAAAAGAAATTTTAAAAATTCAAGTAATATGAGATGGAGGGAGTATCTTATCACGTAAATAGAGTGATAATTGGTAAAAGAGAAAGTCAAACATTCCTTCTAATTAGAGTATTTTCTTAAGAGGGAGTAAATAAAAACATGACGAGTATATCAAGACAGAGAAAATATTAACCGTCAATAATGCTCTAATTAAATTGTTAATTATGAGACTTAGTGTCCATATAACAAATGAACCCCTCCATGTGCTTTCGTTTTGATTTTCTCACCGATTAATTGCACATAGTCTAACTCATTCTGCTTTCCCATTCCAGTACTGCGTCATCCAACAGCTCAGCAAAAGCAGTGGAAAGTTTAACTAAAGATTTTGCACAAAAAATGATCACTCTTGGAGCGAATTACTAATTTTATTTTTAATTATTGACAATGTTAAAAATATTTCTTCGTCTTATATTACTTTAATTTTTTGAGGTTTTTTTTTTAAATTTAAAATATTTAAATTATTCAAAGTGTAAATGTTTTAAACTTTTTTCATATTTGTCTTTTCATGTATTAAACTTTTATATTTTCTAGGATATAAATTACATTATGTATTTATGATTTTACAAAGAATAATAATAAAAAGTATGGTGTAAATTTTATTTTTGAATATTTTTCTTAATATGTGTATATTACTTCATAAATTTAATTATTTTAATACGAAGAAATTATTTTTCATTATCCTCAAATTATTCACCTAGAAAATATATATAAAGTAAAAGTATCATTAAATGAAGGATGAACATGAAAAAATTCCACCAGCAAATTTTTTAAACTTGGAAATAATTCAGAAAAAATCTCAGTAATTCACTTAATCTGGATTAGAACTGTTATAAATATTTCAAAGATCGTGTAACTGTTGATACACAAATATACCCAATATTTCTTGTAAGTGAAGCAAGAAATGATGGAGAACTGTTATAAGTATGTCGTAGAAAAACAAATGATTATTACTACTTCAATATTTTATAAAAAAAAAAAGGACACAAAATTAGTTGAACAAGCTAGTGATATCATGTGAAGAGCCAAGTAAATCAATTACGTACTCCTAGGAATCCAACAAAAACAATAAATTCAAATCACTATTTTTTTGCCAATTTATCTTATTATAATATGAGTTGTTGTCTCCCACAAAATATTCAGTTCTGGTTTAAATAATAAACTGGCCCAGTTTAGCTTATGATTTTTTAATATTAAAGAAAAGGACACAGTGACCCATGTTGTGTGCACTGTCTCCTCCTACTACAATATTCTTTTTTATTTCACATGAAAATTATAATTATAAATTTAAATATTAACATGAATTCCACGTGGCAAGTGGAGATATGCAGAAGAATCTGTTAAGAAGGTCTTAAAACTTTTATTATTTAATAAAAAAATAAATATAATTCCGTAAGAAGATCGTGCACACGACTGAGAGGAAGAAATTATATTATTATTATTATTATTATAATTAATATAAGGCAATCAAGCATGGTCACTGAAACTCTGGTTCATTTAATTTAAACCTAATCCCTTACAATCATTTTTGTACTTGGAAATATATAAATTCTCAAGACAAAATTATTTTTGCAGGAAAAAAAATAAAGCGAAGGTTTTGTCAATTTTCAAGACAAGATTAAGAGGGACAAGTTGAATCCCACTTTGATTAATTTTTGTTAATTTGTTTGGTGGAGGATTAAGTTGGATGTATTAACCTTATTAGCAAAAAAGTACACATTAATCAGGTACATGTTTTCCCTAATTGTTTCTAATTAATCACCTAATCATACTTTGGTTCTATGAAGAAAAAATATTCTCCAAAAAATTATTTTTCAAAAAAAGAAAAAGAAATCATTTTCTAGTAACCAAACTCCAAAAAAGGAAAACAACTTTTTTGTTTATTACAACAATAAACATAACGTATTCAATATTATCTCATAAATGAGATCTGAGGGGTAGAATACACGCAAATCTTAACCTTTGAATATGACTTACCTTTATAAGATATATAAAAAGACTTTGGATAGACTCTCAATTCAAAAGTTATAACCTTTCAAGGGATTGATCAACTTTCTTTGCTTATTATTTTTCTCATTAGATCGCCAAAAGTAGTTTGTAATTTTTTAAAAATAATTTTAGAGAGTTGAATAATGAGATAAAGGTGTTTTAGAAAAATACTTTTGTTCGCATCAAATTATTTTACTTGGAAAAGACACACACATACATATAATATTAAATTTCTTGTATGATATAAATTACATTTTGATTTATTTTTTGAAAATTCTAACTTTGCCGTTACTGATCGATTTAAGATTATTGTGCCCCTAATGTCTTTTTCTGATATTAGCAAAACTAAAAAATGATGGTTTTCAACTGGAATGAAAATATGAAATCTCAAAACAAAAGCCAGGTCAGATTATGACTAATTGGATTCTTTTTGGGCTTATAGGATTATCATTAATCATTAATCCTCACTTTTTATGTTTCATCCACAGATATATTCTCCAATCTTAGCCTTTTTGAGACGGTTTAAAGATATAATATGATCAATTTGTGAACCTTCGACCCACTAATTGTTAAAAAGATGAAAGAACAATAAATGATTAGTGTCCCATTAATCATTTTAACTTATGGCCAACATATCAAGCCTCTTAATTAATTAGCTCATTTCTTTCTTTTATTAAATTTATTAACTTGGTCCTCCCACAGCCTTTCTTGTTCAACTTTATAAGGTTCAATCATTTCCTACAAATATAGGCAAATTTAGGTGGGTGTCACGGTGCTTGAACGTCTTGATTGAAATCTAGTGTATATGTATTGCAATTTTTTTTTTATAATTCTTGCAGACGTTTGAACATGAATTTGTATCTTAAATTTAAAATTGATATTTGTTTATAAAAATTAAACAAAACTTTTAATTAAAAATTCAAATCATGAAGTGTACTATTTGATGTTTCCTATTGCAGACGTATAACAAAAAAAGAAGAAAATTCAACGTATAATATTTGCATAAAGAAAATATATTTTTGTTTACACGATGGAGCTTTTTAGTGAAAAGAGTATCAAACGATATCTCTGGATTAAAAAGGTTTTTCCCTATAAAGAATTCTCAAAACTGACTTAACATTTATATAAATTTGTACCTCCTTATTAACCATATTAAAAAGAATATATTTCCAATGTTTTAATTAATTATTTTTTTTAATTAAATCCTATAAAAATATTTTTTCATTAACTCTTTTAGTCTAATTTTTGGTATAACATATTTAAATCACAAAAAAATTATATAACATTTTGATATTTTTTGTATAGTTTTTAATTTAAAATTTATAATTTCTTAAGATTTGTATTAATTAAAATTAAATAAATAAATGAAGTATTAGAAAAATTTGGATAATAAAAATGTGTCAAAGGGTCCTCGTTAGAAGTCTTTCAAGTGAATACTTATTTTTCATTAATATGAATTGTGCCGCACTAATAAAATTACTTCATTGCTAATAACAAATTTAGATTTGCAAAATTCAAATTTAATCGAAGTGGAAAAGCAAAAAGGTTGCATAGAGTATTTGTTTGTCTGTGAGAGAAGAGCCGCAAAAAATATCCACGTGCCGAGGAGTGGTATGGGGGATGGCGTGAAAAACGCTCGGTAGCCGGTTTAGTTGGGGTCCACTAAAAAGTTAGCGGGCCCCACAATCGTCAACTTCCCGAGACAAAAGCCACCGCTAGCTCTGTCTCACTCGGAGGACTTGACAATTCCCTCGCTTTCCCTTCCCGCCATATTTGACTACTCACCCGGTTTAATTATACATGTACTAATTATTTAAAATATTTTATTTTATGTAAAATAATTATATATATATATTATGTTAAAAAAAGAAAAATATGAAATAAGCATTGTATTAGCAATCTTATGTTTTAGGTTGAATTTCTAAAGAAATTGAATATTTAAATTGAAAATGAGTTATTTAATCTTAAAATTTTCACATATTCCTCCATTAAGATTAAGAGTAAATTTGTGCTAAAATATATATAAGGAAAGGGATATATTTGGACTGAAAATATAACGTAAAGGTATATTAAACAGAAAGCATAATGTTAAATATATTTAAACTATTTCTGATAGTACAATAGTATATTTGATCTTTTTCCATTCGTTTTACGCGCTTGATCTTAAGCAATCGGTGCTGGCACAAGTCAAGTGCGTCTCTTGTTTGCAGCCGATAGCTAGTGAGTCATAGCCAAAGGGTGGAGTTATAATTCGTTACTTGATCAATCTTTATTTAATCTATTTTGATCTATGCAGTTTTAGACAGATTGAATCTTTTTGATCAAAAATTAACCTATATTATTTTGATTTGCTCGAATTTAACCCTATCTCTCCATTTGCCACCCCTATCTTAGAATTCTTAATTAGAAAGACCAACATCTCTTGCTTGTGATAAAAGGTGGTGAGGCGTTAATCAATCGTCCTACATGCTGAAGGTAAAGCTAAAGCAGTGTACTTACACGTTTTAGTTAATATTAAGTGGCAGTTGTTTTAATTTGAATGACATAAATATCCGAGCTAATTAAGGGCTATGTATTTTGTTGGCTTCCTCCTCGATCACTAATATCAAAGTAGGTCATTAATAATGAAAAACTCGAATCTTTTGAGTTGATGATGGCCCTACTTTTAAGAATAGATCTTGTTTGTTTAATTCTTGATTCCTTTGGGATTAATTTAAGAAACATAGGGATTTAACCTTTAATTTGCTTCTCTTCATTTATATATTGGTTTTCATAACCAAATGCAAATTTATTAATACAAATATATATAGTACTTGCATATATTTTTCTTTTCTTTTTTCACTATAGGCTCGATATCAAATTTAAAGTCAGATTAATCTAGGCTTGTACCAAAAATCTCATTTGAGGGATATACAATACTCCCTATTAAAAACGATTTCATTTTAAGATCTCAAATTAAGATATTTAATTAAAAATAATGAAACACTTATTAGAAGATGAAGGAGAAATTGGTGGGTATGGGGATAGAGAAGTAGCAAAGAGATAATAGTATGTGGGATAGAACATCCAAGTGTATCAAGGAAGTATAAAAGAGATATTTGTCGCGCTCTCGGAGGGTACCATAAGCGTGACCAGCAGTACTCAGAAATTATTACTGGCTCCCAAGCGAATTACTTGGCCTGATCACACATTCATTCATTTAGTAGAAGACAGATAATAAAAGAGACAATAGTGCGTGCAATCTTGATCAACATTCTAACTCAATATATAGAGGCCATAGGCCAATAATTAAACTCCAAATTTATGACATAAGAATAGTTTTAAAGATAACCAATCAAGAGATAAAGATCTCAACATCAACCCGTCACTGTCTAGTCTATGAAACCTTTATTCTCTACTGTCTAGATAGTGCCAAGACAGGTTTATGACTACCTCAAAAAAAAAAATGAAAAGACTAAACTATAAAGTAAGAAAGACATAAGTGGTATCCTCCAAATACAGGGGAGGACTCACACTAATCAACTGAATATAGATAAAATCCTCATTGAAGCGCCTGTTGATGATTTCTAGTGCTTGTCCCTACATCATAAGATGATGCAGATCCAAATGGATGTTAAAGAATGTACTGAGTATGTAAAATGGAAGAATGAAACATGCAACAAGGTAGAACAACATCAACCCAGGTAACTCAAATCAACAAGATAATGAACTCAATCAAAATGTCAAAAGTTTCAAAGCAAGAATACAATTTAGACAGAGATCAATCATATACAATCCAATAATTAGAGTACTGTCAAGACCTATTTGGGAGTTTCTCTTATCCGACAATAATCACTTATGAGCCAGCGATCGTATAACAAACTAGTTATTATTGCCATAATTGTCCAATAATTTGCCAAGTAAAGGATGAATCAACTAATCATGGATCTAGGCTAATCAATCAAGTCCATTTAAGGGATAATACAAAAGGAATCCAGCCGATTTACGGTTCAATTCTCACCTTTGTTTGGCTACGTTATTATTGAGTTCAAGTTGTTACCTACACTTACTCAATTTGATGCTCAATACTCCTCCCAGGACTCAATGCTCGTAAGACTCTTATGAGACTCTATCTAATCAGTTCAATCCATCCAATCAACAAATCTCATGTGGACTCTTATAATCTCATCAATTTTATCACAATCAAACCTTTCAACCAATCAATCTTAATCACATCGTTCAAGAGTAGTTCAGATATGCATTTATAGCAACACTTAGTTCTATTCAATCATTTATGTTCAAATTATGAGAATAAAAGGGACCATTAAGTTTCATTAGGACTGTCATTATGTTCATATCTCATCCATATTCACAATTTAAAGCTCTAGACTCAATGATTAGTCATAGACATTCAATCATAATGTAAACATAATCAGGATTTATGAAATAGAAGATTGAAATTATTTGTTCAAGAGATAAGTTCATAGAAATCACCAATTATTCAATATGTTAAGGCTTGGGGAAATTCTCAAGAAATGCAATCAAGGAAGATTCAAATCATCCACTATTTAATCATTTACATCTATAGAATACTTGGAAGAACTTATTTCATGTTTTAGCTAATACCCGAAATAATTAAGACTAAAGAAATCAAATGATGAAGCTTTGGATTAAATTTCTTGAACCTTAGCCCCCTCTTCTCTCCTTAGCCCTAATCCTTGAGTTAGAATAGAGTAAAGTGATAAGAAATATGCTTAGAAAATGTTTTAAGGTCGACAATGACCTTAGGAAGTCATTGGTTCAGTGTAGGAAGGGTGGAAAAAAAGTCTAGAATGCCTCTTATTAAAACTTGAACTGAAATTAAGCAAAGGCGCGATGCGCCAGAGGTCCATTTCATTTCCTTTTTTTGTGAAATTTTTTGATAAATTTTTGGGACCATTGAAAATTGAGAAAAATAATCTTTGACCCATTTTTGGGCACCTCTATGATGTGGAGCTATTACCTACTTTTCTGTTTCTGCAATTTCACTTTAAAAAATAACATTTTGATACGGTTGACCTAAAATTCAACTGATATCACTTTTTTATATAATTTTTTGTGATGATTGATATTCTAGCCTCAAATTTGCCAAAAAATTTGGAATAATACGTTATGCGAGTAATTTTTATCTACGGGTATTTTGATGATTTTTATAATGTAGCAATATTGAGGGTTTTGAGGAGTAACACTGGTGAAAATCGAGATCTTGTGTACTATATGAATAAACAGTTTGGAAAGGTTTAGAAGGTTATTCGTAAGATGAGAAGAGGGAGGTGATCAAGCCAGCCAAGATTTCTAGCGTTGATAACATAGGCACAGAGTGAGAAATTGGATTGTTTATTATCAGTTTTAGGATATCAAAAATGTCTGATGAAAGTGCATTGATCATATTGTGCAAGAATAAGAATAAAGGTAATGTTCATAATTGTAAATATTATACGGATATTAAATTCTTGTGTTACACTATGAAAGATTAGAAAAAGGTAGTAGAAATGAGGATGAAAAATGTGTGTCTATTACTGAGAATCAATTTAAATTCATGTTAGGACGTTCAATTATAGAAGCCATTCATGTAGTAATGAGAATGATGGAGCGACATAGAGAGAGGAATATGTATTTACATATATATAGTGTTCCTTGATCTAGAAAAAACATATGACAAGGTCTCCAAAAAGATTTTATGGAAATATTTTGAGGCTAAAGATACACATATAACTTACATCAAGGCGATTAAAGACATGTATAATAAAGGCAAGATTCAAATAAAGACAGTAGGAAGTGACTCAAAGCACTCTAAGTCCTGATGGGGTTGCTCCAGGATTAAACTCTTATTCCATTTCTTTTTGCCTAGTGATGAATATATCGATGTGGCATATTCAAACAATGTGTAATAGTGTATGTTATTTGTATATGACATAATATTGATTCACCAGATTTGTGATACAGGTAATGATTACATGAAGGTTTGGAGAGGAGTATAAAAGATTTAGGATGAGAAAGACCTAGAGATTATACTTAGAATGCAAGTTGCATGATGTACTTGACGATATAAATGTGGAAGTGATAATGAATAGATAAGGCACCTTCAAGAGAATAAAATTCAAGTATCTTGGATCTATTATACAATGATATAATTAAGAAGATCAATGAAGATTTTACACGTATTGAAGCAACATGGATGAATTGAGGTTCATATTAGGTGTATTTTGTGTAAATAGTGTGTCACTGAGACTTAAAGGCACACTTACAAAGTTGTTGTCAAACAAGCTATGTTATATAATGCAGGAGTGTTAGTCATTCAATAACTTGCACGTCAAAAAAATAAACGTGGTAAAAATGAGAAAATTGAGATAAATGTGTAGGCATACGAGAGATAGAATTTAAAATAAAATATTCGTGGCAAGATAGGTGTGGCTTTTATCATGGACAAGACAAGGGAGGTAAAACTGAGATGGTTTAGAAATATCAAGCAGAGATGGACAAATAAAATATGAGAGGTTGACGATGGTGGGATAAGGAGAAGGAAAAATATGCCAAAAAAGTATTAGAGAGATGCGATTAGAGAGGATATGACACACTTGCAACTTACAGAGAATACAATCCTACATAGGTAGATATGAAAATCGATGATTACGATATGAAATGTTAATAGATAATTGAGTGATGTCTAATTTCCATTATCAGGATTGTTAGTATACTCAAATATTTTCTCCATTTCAAACTATGTGATGGTTTTAGCTTGCTTGGGCACTCTCCTTGAGAAAACTACTCACTTTTGGAAACTAAAAAGTGTTTTACTATCTTACCTTAATCAAATGACTTAATGAAGCATCTCTTTTATGGTGTAAAATTCTATTTATAAAAGCAAGGGTAATTTAAGTAGAGAAAAATAATTCTTCTTAATTATGTAAAATACTACTTATTTTGAAAATTTAAACAAAATAAAAATGTAAAAACATCATTTATCTTCAACCGAACGAAGTTACTATCTTGTTTTATGATTTTATTAGTGCCGGTTATTTTCTTTGGTGATAGTATTACGTATTGCTGTTGTTGTTCTCTTCTGCATCAATCTAATTCATTATCAGATAACAATACTGATCTCGAATAAAGTATATACTTTGACTTTCTTATATATTATTGTATTTTTCTTATCATACGTGACTTTATAATGCTTTATTTGAGTCGATGGTCTTTTGAATATACACCATTCTCCTCGAACTTCACTTATATATGTTATTGTTGATAATGAGATACTTCTTTGAGGCTAATTTTTGGATATTTTCTGTTTCTCCAAAAATTTGAAGAAGAGTTGGAATATTTTAAGAAATATAACCTTTGCTTAAAAAAAAAAAATCACTATTGCAAAACTCAAAAACGCCAAAAGTTCAAACAAACGTCAGCTAATAGAATAAATTGGCATCTACCCCTCAACATCTTAGCAAACAATTATATAATGAACTCTTCTTTCTCAAGGAACACCAAAGAGAGAAAAATATGAAGATGGTACTGTTACTAGCTTCACTTTCCCAAGAAGCATTTAAAATTATTAAATGAAAAGATCTAGTAGCTAGGTCTTATTACAAACAAAGTATGTTGATTAAAAAAGACCCACAGAACAAGCAATAGAATAAGCTGGCAAACACTTGAATCAAGGCCATCTAGTGTTTGATGACACTATTAAGTTACTCTCTATTTTGATTTTTAATGAAAGAATTGTGACTGAAGAAGGAATTTTTTTTATTTGGGGGGGGGGGGGAAGAAATTCTTGTGTTTAATTAGTGGATTCGAAAATTTATATAAATACACAAGTTAAGATCACTTGTTTACACGGTTAGGAATAGAGCTAAAGTTTTAGTTACAAATTTGTCATTATTAGAGGCAAAGTCAATACATCAACCCTTATAATTTTTGAATTTTAGAATGACAATTTGTGAACGTTTATTGGGTAAGTCTTTTGAGCAACAACTACTAAATTTGTCTGAAATCATATTTGGGCTTCTACCTCCACCTTTGGGCAATATACAATAGACATTGTATTTGTGTTAAGGAAATTCACTTATTCATATGTATTAATAATATCTTATCCAAAATTTACTATGCTAATCATTCCTAGAAACATAAATTATAAATTTAAATTTTGAATCTGTCTATAAACACAACATAATTATTTGATAGTGTATTTATATTTTATTATTAAAATAAAAATATCAAATACATCCGTTAGTTCTTGTAACTTTTATGGTCATTAGTTTCTTGTAACTCATATGACCATTAGTTTCTTATAATTTTTGTAATATCTATCACAAATATCTAGCCACATTACTACCTCTCAATGTATCCATTGATTACATGGAAGATTTTTTCACCTATAAATGAGAGTGTTTCTTTCTTTGTCAAGGAATGCAAGAAAGAGATGAAATATGTCAAGTGTGAAGAATATTGTAGTATGTAATAGTGAAAGAGAGAATTGAGACAAAGAAAATATTCTAACTCTCCAACTATTTTCACTAATATATAAGAGAATATTTATTTGTTAAAAGAAGATGTTTTTATGCGTAGCTTTAGATTCTTCAAATGATCCGGAGTTGTTTGAGTTACACAATATTGTTAGACCGTTGTATCATCGATGGGACAAGTCAATAGCATTACTGCTGGATCAGTGTAAATTATGTCGCGATGAGCTTAAATCTCCTTAAAAAGAGTGAGATATTCACGTCTCAGTCTAAATAATTATTTATTCATCATATTACTTTTAACTGTAGTTTATGATATATTATATCAACATTATTCAACGAAAGAAATTCAGTTGAACCTTTGTCACTCAACCAATTGTAGAGATGACTAAGATATCAGCAAAAAGGTATTGGAGTTGATGCTCATTGACTTACTCCTCAATCCATGTACAAGAAGGTGGGAATATGTTGTTGTTTGAGAAGTTAAAAAGGAAAAATGAAGGTAGTACAAATACTTTGAGCCAAATATAAAAATGTGCGTACTAATGTTAAAAATATGTATCTCGAACATAGATCCTTTTTGGTGTTTCCGTTTTCTTTGCTTCTTTGAAGTGATTTCACTTGGCTCAATGGAGGGACCTAACTCCAACATCATCTAAATTATATATACATACTACTTTCATTTGGAATTTCCTACTAATTCATATAGTACAAGTTGTATATACAATAATATATTTATTCTAATCATGCAATTGGATCTCTGAGTATTATTTGAGTCACTAATACTTATATATGTTTTTTTGCTCTTTCCTTTTCCTATGTAAATTTTAAAAAATACGTTGTATTGGAAAAGTAAAATTTTGAGTTACCCAATCATGGTAAATGATTGAGAATATGACCTTAGCTGTATTCACAATAAAAATCAATTTAAATTAAAAGAATATTAAAACAACAAATAATTCAGATAACGATCAAACTTGAAAATCTTAGGAATTTTGTCATCTCTCATAATAAGCTACATGTAACCTAGATTTGTTTTTATAATCTCATTAGTTCTCACAATGAGATTACAAGTTAAATTATACAAGTAATATGTGGAAGATTTATCATGTATAAGTTACTCAAATTAAAATAGATTTGGTTAATTTAAAAGTATATCTAACTTTGGATTCAGTATTCAAAACAACTCTCTAAGTCAAATCGACCTAAAATAAATCAGATTCATTTTGATTTACTTATTCATTTCATAAATATAAGATTTCCAAAAATAAAGCAAATTAGAAGAATATAGACAATCAATCATGAAATTATTATAGATTTCATTAAGATTTGCCAAAAAATAAAAACTAATTCGAAAAATATAGCCAATAATTATGAAATTACTTATTCATTTCATTAAAGTAAATTTGCCCCCCCAAAAAAACAAAAATAAATTCAAAGAATATAGTCAGACAATTATGAAATCACGCATTCATTTGATAAAAATAAGTTTTGCCCAACTTCAAAAAATAGCCAATTTTTTTATACAGGCGTATGGTCAAACGTATGCATACTTTGACTTTTCCACCATCATTAAATAATTAAAAAGATACTGATCACTTCTTGGTTTGAGATATTAAACACCATGACATTACTTCCTTAGTAGGTTCAAAATAATTGACATAAATCATTTAAACTTTAGTCCAAAACAAATGACTTTTCACATAGTGAAGGTGTCTAGTTATTTTCTCAAATTTGTCCTTGATATATTTCTAAGCTAATGTACTTTTTAAGTTTCTATTTTTCATTAATTATTATTGTTTACAACAAATTTTAAAAATGATAGAAAGATAAATTGTACATAAATAAAATATTGAAGAAACAGAAATTTTATTGATAACAATGTAAGTACAAATCTGTTACTCTCTTGGTTCTTCTCTTATAAGATTTCTCCATGATTTGAGGGTCGTTAGTGGCGTATTCCTCGAACGTAGGCATATTTTATATGCCTCTTCAAGGGAATATAGTACCCTTTTATATAAGCATGAATTAGGGTTTAGGATTGAGTGGCCTCCAAGAAACCCTAACTTAAATAGGACTCATCTTGTAGAGTCCTACGAAATTTCAATGTCTACAAATGCCCCTGCTTCAAGGCTTGTCGAAGTGTAGATTTGATGAAACTCTAAGACGAGGCTTGAAGTACTCGTGACTTTTAGCTTCAGATTTGCAGATTTGATTTATGAGAGAAGAGATGAAGGGCAACTTTGGTCCTACTGCGTTTGCCAATTTGTTTACAACAAATTTTGAAAGTGATAGAAAGATAAATTGCAAAACAGAAATTTTATTGATAACAATGTGAGTACAAATTTGTTACTCCCTTGATTCTTCTCTCATAAGATTCTTGATTCTTCTCTCATAAGATTTCTCCATGATTCGAGGGCCGTTAGTGACGTATTTCTCGAACGTAGGATGATATATTTTGGTCTCTCTATGACATCTTTTAGATGCCTTTTCAAGGGAATATAGTACCCTTTATATAGACATGAATTAGAGTTTAGGATTGAGTGACCTCCAAGAAACCCTGACTTAAATAGGATTCATCTTGTAGAATTCTATAAAATTTCGATGTCTACAATTACATAACCTAATTGTTGTTCCTGGTTTTATCTTTACAACGATGTTATATTTAGTCTTAAACTTTTTTTTTTCTGAATCAATTTTTTTGTTTGCCTTTAAAAGAAAGATTTGATTGAATAAATCCGACAAAGAGAGCAAATTAAGTGTAATTTTAAGAGTGGGATTGAGTCTAAAATGTAGGATTTAAGCAAACTTTTTCCTATTTTTGTGGTGTATGAAAGTTGTTTACCATCGATCCTCGGTTTAAAATAGGAGTATTTAAAGCATGATTGCTAAGAATATGACAACAAATAACAAGATATAAAGTAAATGAAGCAACAAATAATAATACATATTTAAAAAATAAGAAAAATATGTAGTTACTAAATCCTACTACTAATTAGGAGGAGAGGGATGAGGCTAATTCCCTTTCCTAAAGTCTGGCAATATTTGACTACCTATTAACATTCTATTCTGATTCTCTATCTTAAAATATTTCTATATAGGATCGTGTCTAGAATAAACTGTAGTTGTATCATATTCTACCTAATCACCTTCTCTCAATTCTTCTTCAAGTTACCTCGGCCTCTCTTAACTTGTGTTATAATCAATCTCTCACACTCTTTACTGACATATCCGTAAACCTCTCTTTTACATGTTCAAATGAACGCAACCTTATTTTTCGAATTTTATCCGCAACTATGCTCATTCCCACCTTACATTTATAACTCTGTTTCTGGTCCTATCTCTTCCAATATGCCCACACCTATTCTGTTAAGCATCATTATCTCCACTGCATTCATCTTCTGAATATGGACATTTTTTATTTGTCTATACAATAATAGAGGTATAACCACCACTCTTAGAGCTAAACTATAAGTCTTCATGACAAATACTTATAGCACAGTACCTCGTAGGCGAGCCTCTATTTCACTTACTCCTTCTAATACAAATGTGTGATATTATCGTTAATTTTCTTGTCCTTTGGAATTATAGATACAACATACTTGAAGCTTCCTCTCTTGGATTTGACACTACAAGAAAATGAACTTATAGCTATAAAACACATTGTAGCTAAATAAGAAATTTTTCGTAGCGAAACGCTTTAGTTACAATATTTTGTTTCGTAACTTTCATATCAAAATGTAGCATAACTAAGAATTAGCTACGGACTTTACATGATCCATGGCTAAGGATTTATACTTATAGCTACAAAATAAAAATTAATCGTAGCTTCAATGAAAATAAATCTTTGCCATGAAAAATATACTTGTAGCAAATTATTTTATCTTTGTGCCACGATAGACAAAATTTGTTACTATCTTTACTCTAGTAGCCACAAGGTGTAGTATTGTAGCAAAAGATTCAATTTATTTGCCACAAAAATTTAAACTTAGTGGCTAGTTCTATAATTAATCTCATGGCAATAGTACTCATATTTAGTTATGAATTAAAAATTTTCATAGCTATAACTTAACATATTTGCCACAAATATTAAGACTTGGTGGCTAGTTCTATAATTAATCTCGTGGCAATAGTATTCATATTTAGTTATGAATTAAACTATTTCATAGCTATAACTTAACGTATTTGCCACAAATATTCTCATATTGTAGCTAAAAATTCATACCTTTAGCCATGAAATATATATCATTGTAGCTTTAAAAAATTTGCAACGAAAAAAATAAATTTTTTAGCTATGTCATTTGTACGTGACAATTATAGAAGTTTATGTGTAGCTACAAATTAAAAATTTCATAACTAAAATCTCACACTTCATTGTCACAAGATATAAGTTGTAGCTAATTTTTTTTATTTTTTTTGCTATGATAATGTGTATACATACATTCAATTATTTGCGTGGCAATTATATATGTTTTCTTACAAATTAAAAGAAATTGTAGCTGCTAAATCATATAATATAGTTGAGATTTGACATGAAATTTATGGAAATAATGCAAAATACATAAAATTATGTAACAAATATAGTATATTAGAGAAAAAAATTAATAAAGGTTTAACAATGTTATTCAAAATGATGAAATATCATTTTACTCTAACATATTCTTTTACAAGAATAATAACAATTTTTGTCCCATCTATTTGGCCTGATGCTTTCATCATTCCTTTATAAGCTGCAATAAAATTAAAACTCGCATAAGAAAAAGATGTACAATGCAATATTTAATTTAATTTGAATGTAATTTTTTTTTTAAAAAAATATCTTTACTAACTCAGTGATATATGAAGAAATATATATATATATATATATATATATATAGAGAGAGAGAGAGAGAGAGAGAAGTTACTTACAGTTGGA
>JAABOM020000075.1:2291380-2348281 GCA_011800125.2 Solanum clarkiae | reverse complement strand
CTATATTTAGAGGCTTGTACATGTGACACCAGTCCTTGGAATAGTTGTAGTTTGGTATTCATATGATTAACTGTTGTATTAGTAAGTGTTAGGCTGACTCGCCTTGGTGGGTTAGGTGAGTGCCATCACGCCTGAATTTCGGGTCGTGACAGCAATATAGATGTATTTATAAGTGTCTTAAAATGTATTAGGCTTGTTTGAAAAAAAAAATCTGAATTGTATATTAAAAGTAAATTATATATTTATTAAAATTAATTTTTATAGTTATAAATGATAAATATTTTTTGAATATGGTATATTTAGGTAAGTTTTCCTTATTATTAACTGAAAAGCTCAAATCAAAAACCAAATTAATATTAATATTAGCAAAAAAACCTAATTCAATGCTAATAATGACGATAATAATGAATATTTGTTCTTTACTATTACATCACTTTAGACAACTAAAATGCATAACCTAATTTTATTTTTCTTTAATGTTTATTCATGTAATTAATAAGTACATATTATACTTATTTTAGTATAATTTAGTACTTTAAAGTTATGATATTTTCATTATGACTTATTTTAACATGATTTAGTACTTTAAGATTATGATCATTTTCATTGTGACTTATTTATTTGCAATATTTGTTTTATGTGATCTCACTATTATTTTTTATTGAATATTTTAGTGTCTTCACTCATATCATATTTTGTGTTTTTCTTAAAAAACATCTTGGATATTTGTATTTTGATCGGACTATATATTTGTATTTTGTATATATTTTTATAAATACTTTATCAAAAATTCAAAAAATATGAAAACATGAGAAATTGAAAAAATTTCAAAATAAAATCTGAAAAATTGAGAAATCAAAAAAATCCAAAGTTTTAAAAGTCGAGTTTTATTAGTTTGATTTATATATTTAAAACTCCGACATAAATGATTTGATTTGCTATTTAAAAAAATATAATTTGAACCAACTCAGTGCATGTCACCCCTAATGCAAGTATTAGAAGACATATTGAAGGCATGTGCGAGCTCTCTTATAATATTTGTTATTACTCTAGCATTAATATGGCTCCCTTTGAAGCCCTTTATATGCGATAATGTACACCACCCATAGGATGGTTTGAGGCTGGAGATTTGAAGTCCTTGGGGGTTGATTTGGTAAAGAATGCTCGAACTAAAGTAAAAAGTATCCAAGCTAAGCTCTTAGCATCCCAGAGTAAACAAAAAGAATATGCATATCTCAAGGTTAGAAATATGACATTTTTCGAAGGCGAGCAGGTTCTTTTGAAAGTGTTCCTTATGAATGACATAATGAGATCAAGCTTAGTTGGTGTTATATTGGCCCCATTAAGGTCCTTGATTGTGTAACACCATTGATTTGTAGATTTTCCGATTCTTAACATTTTGCTTGTTTGGAGTTCATCCAGTATTTCATGAATCTATGTTGAAGAAACATCATGGAGATGAGAATTATATCATTAAGTCTTTCCTAGCTAATATGAAAAAGAGCTAGGTACAATTCTGGATCAGGATGTTTGAAAACATGAGAAATAAGGAGATTAAGTCGGTTAATGTAACACCTCTCATGTACTTTCGAATACCCTATAAGTGTATTTCTTGAATGTCTCAAAATTCATGCATGATTTTGAAATACGACTTCATATTCTTGTTCAGGGGGCAAAATTGTGTAGGAAATGGGTGACCCTCGATTTTTAGATGACCTGTAGCTTGTGCGCCTAGGCCGCAGGCCAGTGCATTTTGCCCTCCGCGTTTGGTCTGCATTGTGCTTAGGGGGTGGACCAATGCAAATTTTTTCTGATTTTTTTCATTTAGTCCAAGGGCATTTAGGTAACCCAATGCCCATTTAAACAAGAATCTTTCATCTTTTTAATCATTCCATGCCCTAAATCTCTCTAAAGCACTACCAAAATCCTCCCAATTCATCACCAAATCCCCCATTCAATCTCAAGGATCTCAAGAGCACACTTTGGATTTCAAGAACCCAACTCAAGCTTCAAGTCTTCCTCAAATCTATTCCAAGAAATTCCAAGGTTTAAGAAAAGGTATGTGAGTTTCATTCATGGGATCCTTCCACCAATGAAACCAAACCTTCCCTCTCTATGAAATTTCATGATTAGGTTGAATACTTTATGGGTAAACTTTATTATATATTACAAATGTGATTGGAGTTTGAATTATTTAAGTATTGATTAAATATGCATGAATACCTATTGAAAGCTTATTCCATGACTTGACTTTTATCTATTGAAGTTATGTATGATATGAACTATAAAAACTATGGAAGATTGGGAACTCTTAAGATGGATTTCATGATACCCAAATTGAGAGTTTTACTACAATGTTGGTGGGTTGATTTGAATGACATTAAAATGAATTGATTTTACTCCTTCTTATCTTACACTTCTAAATTGCATGATTTTAAGCATGTGTATGCATACCCACCATGTTTGATTAAGTTTGTATGACTATGAATTTTATGTTGATGGAAGGCTATTGCATGATTTGCAAGACAAGTACTTATTGGGCTCTCAAGCATGTGTTGAACTCATGAAAGTCTCTATGATCTACAAGTGAATTATTGAGCTCTTATACTATGTTTTATTCCTCACCCTTTACTATAAGGCAAATATCTACATGAAGGGGTTATAACCTAAGCTATACTTCTCATCCTCATGTACGATTTAATATTTTATGCACTATCTAATGCCTATATGAAGGGGTTATGACCTATGTTATATCTTCACCCTCATGTACTATCCATTACCTACTAGAAGGGGTTATAACCTAAGATATATTCCTCATCCTCTAGTATAAGGTAGTTGGATAAGCTACTTATGCTACTTTATTGTGTTAAACAAGTTATGCAAGTATGATTATTCTCACGCATATTTTAACCTAAGCATTGATCATACATGTCATATTGACCTCATGTCTAACGATTATGATTATGTATCTTGATTATTACGGCTTATGATCTTTGTTGCATTGCACCCCGCATACTTAGTATATTTCAATTACTAGCGGATACTTTATGCCTACATGATATCACCGGTGGGGACCGAAGCTCCTATTGTCCCTCCTCCTCCACGTGACTAGATGGATTTTTGAAGGCTATTATTGATGAGTCCTCTACTTCGGGAATTAAATTTTACTTTATGTTCATGCTTTGATAAGACTTGTCTAATTTTGGATACTTATTTTGAGGGCGAGCCCGGGACATGTCTTAGCCTCTTCTCCATCTAAAGTAGAGGTGTCATGAAAGACTCCCTTAGTCCTGCTTCCCTCATGCTCTATTAATACTTGTTTGTTATCTTATTTGGCTTTTGCAACCAAGAATGTGTGAATGATATGCTAAGAGGCTTGTTTGTGGTCCCTTCGGGTTCCCCATTTGCCATGTCACATCGAGGCCCTAGGCTTGGGTCATGACAGTTAAAGTCAAATGGAAATATCATCCAATTGAGGAAGCCTTGAGGATATGCGAGATAAGTATCCACAGTTGTACACAGACTCAAGTACTACTCCATTCTTTTCTTAGCCCACTTTTTTCTGCTTGATCACTCAGAGACAATTGATAAGTAATTAGTATCTATTATAATGATCTATCTCCATCATTATGGATAAGTTAATAGGGAAGGAAATTAGGCTAGAAAACTCCTAATAGTAAATTGAAAAATTTTGAGCGTAGGCCAGAATTGGATCAAAGCTGAGTCATATGAGGTCTAATGGAATTCATCAATTGTTTAGAAGTTAATTTATATGTTTGATCTTTTGAATTGATCACCCAGATAATAAAGAGATTGTACGGCTTTACAAAATTGAATTCCAACGAGTAGAACTCCGAAAATTGATCTTGACACATACAAAAGATATATTTTTTTAACATCATGATTTGAGGGTGTGTTATAAAATAAGAACTTGGACACGAGTTATGAAATTTCTATCTCCATGCAGCTTGCCATGAAAAAATGGATCTCACTATGGTGGTGCCACCATGGCAGTATAAGTAGCTGTCATGGCGTGACAGTCATGAATTTTAAGTCTGAAAAGTATCAAATACATTTTTATTTCTTTCACTTTGTCCTTGAGAGACTAAAAGTTATATAAGGATTTCTTTTTCAAATTTTTGCCTATTTCGATGACAAGGATAAGTTAATCGTTCCTGCAACTTGCAATTTGATTCATACACCTTAGAATTTAGGTGAATCCTCTTAGAGATAGATTGTCTCCTGCAATTAATGGTGAAAAAAATTCCTAGTTGGGGGAGATAATCACAAAAGTGGCCAAGGAATTGAGATTTTGCTATAATTTGGGTAATTTAGACCATTATTTGTTGATTATTACGCTTCTTGATTGTTTATAGACCAATAATGATCCAGGACTTTGAAAAGAGGAAAAGTCCAATTACTTAGAGTTTTCAAAACTTATTTCAAGGTAGGTGATGGTTTGATATTCCCATTTGTGTGGCGTATATTTGACAACTATTTCATTAATATTTTTTGCATGTTGAATAGGAAATAATGACATAAACTTGAAAAATGGTCTCTCGTGAACAAATTGTATGTAATGAACCTATCAACAGATTTTTTGTGAGTTGTGAATTATTCATTGTGCGTGTAATTATGATTGTGATTATTGAAATGAATGTCATATTCCCACATATTATTGGATGGAGTATCACGTTTTAACAAAATTTGTTTAGGCGTAGATCCTATTAGAGGGCCAAGTTGAATTTGTTGTGATAATATAATAGTTATGAAGGTGTTATGTTCATCATGAATTGTAATATGTTCTTATATATACATATATATATATATATATATATATATATATATATATATATATTTGTTTACTAAGTTGTAGTTACCTGTTATATATTTCTCTTATTGAAATAGTTACATGATCCTACCAGTATTTTGTTATTATGTATATAATGCTGTAGTTGCTCTTTTCTTGAGTAATAAGGCAACTTTAGGCGGCCGTTGACAGACCTTAAATTAGAGACTGCTAATTTGGAATTCAATGGTGAACCAGCTCTTTTCTTAGTCCAATTTCAGACTCAAACATTTAGACTTTATTTTTGTTAAGAGCTCTTGGCTTGCATTCCCTTATGTTAGATGCTTAGGTAAAGTTTTGATCTTATGACTTTCAATTTTTGGGAGTTATTTCTACATTTATCTACATTCTATTGACTTTATGGGAAAACATGATTTTGTCTTGTATTTAAACTTGCTTTCATAACTTTAAGTGCTCAAATTCTCCAAGTTTTGCTTAGTTGCATTATACTATTGGTTGCCCCACTAAAGGATTAGTGTAGGTACCGCTCATGACCGGTTCGAGGTCGTGAATGAAAAATTTTCAATTTGATAATAATATTAATAATTTGAAAGCTATTTAATTTTATATATTTTTCCATTTTATCCCAAGATACTATGAATTTTTTTTTAATTTATGTGATGTATTTTAACTAAAATTAAAGTTTAAGAACATTTTTTTTTTTAAATTGTGATCTAAAATATGTTTTTATATGTTTGTCTGACAATAAATTATGTCATTAAATCTTAAAATGATTAGTGTTACACCCAGTAAAATTATCAAAATTTCACTAGATGTGGACGCTCACATAACGGATCTTCCTAAACTCTTTTGGTAAATCTAAGGTCGGAAATACAATCAGCACAAAAAATTGTGTAGGGAAGCGGTTCTGGTTGATTTTTAGAGCAACCGGATTAAAAGATAAATTTTCAAAGCGAAAACATAATTCTACAAAAGTGTGCGACATGTCCACTTCACGGAGTTGTTGTGGATTTGCACTTAATTGGGATTTCAATATTTTCTATGGGATTAGAAACTCGATTGGAAAATTTTCAACGAAAAATCCCATCCAAGTCCGCGACACGGACTTGGTGTTCCGAAGTTTTAATTTCTCTCAAGGGGCATTCCAGACCTCTCCCATCTTTCGCAAACTCAAAGCACGATCAATATAGGTCATTTTTGGTCTAAAAAAGATTTCTAAACTCATTCTAAAGTCTCTTATGCAAAAACTAGGTGAGGATCCTTGACAGAGGAAGAGAAGAAAAGCTAGGTTCAAGAGATTGAGGTCAATCCCTTGCGAAGTTGATTTTTCTACCTTCATTCTACATATGTAAGGCTAAACAAAAATATGGAATTATTCTTCTAGGTGCCCCTGCTTATGGTAATAGAAAGATTGTGAAAGTATTAATTGTTCATGCATATTTTCTTTGAAGGTTTTCTAGTAAACTATATATTTTATGTATTTTTACATACTTGATAATCATTATGAACTTGTTTTACTGAATGAATATTTTTATACAAGTTATCTCATAAATCCTAGATATTTTTATACAAGAATTGCATGAATGAACTTGGAGATTGAGTCTAAAGCCTTAACTTGTGAATGATTGACTGTGATTATGATGTGAGCATGATGATAGGTTGATAGAACTTGATGATCCTAAGAGTCTGCATATGATAGGTTGGAAGAACGTGATGGTCCTGTAAGTCTTCATAATTGAACTCTAAAGGTTGGTCTAAATTGAAAGTCCTCCTACGTGATTATCTAATTCACTCTTGAAAAGTCAATAGGATTGATTGGTCGTATTGTTGAAAAAGGTGATTGAGAATTGATTAGATGGTTGATAGGTCGAAAGGTTCATTTATGACAAAATTGGTGGATTTATACGAGTATTTATGAGACTCATTAATTGGATTGATTGGGATTGATTGTTTATGAGCATTGAGTCTTAAGAGGAGTATCGAGCACCGAATTAAGTAAGAGTAAATCCAACTCAAACTCAATAACTACATCTCCAAACATAGAAGAAGATTGAAACCATTAAGTCATACGGTCCTCTTGATAGGTTCCTAAAACAATAGAGGATTTGTTGATTGGATCCATTTTGGATCAATTCGTTTTTTATCACGGCAAGTTCTAAAGATTGTTCTAACATCAATGAGATTGTTGTACGATCACTGCTCATAAGTGATTGTTGCCAGTTAAAAGAAACTCCTAGATAGGTTCTATACTGATAGTACTCTAATTGGATTGGATTCGAATTGGATTGGATGTTTACTGATTAGTTATTGTCTACTCTTTTATTCTAGCTTTAGATAGATATTTGATATCTTGATTGAGTACTTTATCTTTTGGTTTGAGTTATTTTATTCTACCTTGATGCATGTTTCATTAAGCTGTTTTACATACTCGTACATTTTACGTACTGACATTCATTTGGACTGCATCATTTAATGATGTAGAGATAGGTACTAGAGGCTATCAACAAGCGCACTGTTGAGGATCTATTGTAGTCAGCTGATTTGGGTGAGTCATCCCCTGCTTCCGGAGGATACTCATTTATATTTTCATCTAACTTAAGTTATTTAGACAGTTTAGATAGAGGTCATAGACTAGATTTGGGATTGATGACTTGGATATTGTCTGATTAGTTTCTTTCACACTGGTCCTGTTGATTTGTTTTGTTTACCTATATTTGAGAATGTCCACTTTTCATTTATTTAGTTTTACGTTGACTCGTTGAATTTTGATTGAATGATGTGATGAGGCCAAGTGGTTCGGTTGGGGGCTAAACCTCATTATCACCTTTTTAAAATTAAAATATACGTGAAATGCTAATCGCAATTACTAAAAATTTTTAGGTATCATCATCCCTCATTAAAAAATTTTTTTAAAAAATACATTAAAAGCTTGTCATAGTCTTGAAAAAGATAGTTATAATTTTTTTTACATGTTATAAAAACGCATACTCTAAAACTTGACCTAAAACTTATTTAGATGAATTTATAATTTATGATTTTTGACTAATTCTTTACTTTTATTCAAATACAATAAATATAAGTAAAAGTTAGTTTGACTGAAATTACTTAAGATTAAAATAAATTAATTAAAATAGACCCATAAAATGCTGTGGAACTGGAGGAATAATTAAGAGATATTAAAGTAGAAATTTCAGACCTCATCATCATCTATTTAAAACTAAAAAATACATGAAACGCTTATCGCAATTACTGAAAATTCTTAGACATCGTCATCACTTATTAAAAATTTAAAATATATATATATTAAAAGCTCGCCATAGTCATTGAAACAAATAATTATAATTTTTTCTATGTATATAACCATCATCGCATGTTATATTAACACATACTCCAGAACTTGACCTAGAACCTATTCAGATGAATTTGCAATTTATGATTTTTGACTTATTCTTTAATTTTATTCAAAAAAACTTATTCAGGTAAATTTATACTTTATGATTTTTGACTAATTCTTTAATTTTATTCAAATAGAATAAATATAAGTAAAAGTTATTTTGACTGAAACTACTTAAGATTAAACTAAATTAATTAAAACAACCCATAAAATGCTATGGAGAGGGAGGAAAACTTAAGAGATAATCAAGGGTCCCAAATAAAACCACCAGTAAATAATATTAAACCCCCAGTAAATAATATTAAACCACCAGTAAATAATTACGTAATTATCTGTTACTTAATTGGTCAAAGAGCTAAATTTGCTGGTAATAGCTTTTCAATTTGACCGACATATTTTAACCGGGCCGGGTTTCCTGGGCCTCATGTGACCGGCTACCCGGAACTTCGAGAAATACAATTAGGTGCTGACTCATCGGCGTTAGAAGTTCACTCATTGGACCAACGCAGTTAACCGGGCCCACAAGAGCCACGTGTCATAAATCAGTAACGGTGTTACAGATGTGGCGAATCGTTATTTATTTACCGGTAACAGCCGGTGACTGAGATATTTTTGTAGAATCTGATGGTTTGAATGTATTTATTATGTATTTTCCTTTTTTAAGAAAAGTTAATTATGGAATAAATAAGAATAGAGAAAAATAATAAAATAGGTGGACTTGTTATTAATGGCTCTTCTAATTTCGGCTAAGTTGGATCCTATAAAACAGCAATTCTTTGTTCTTGACTCAAGCCAGTTTCAAACACAAACTCTTGCCTCTCTCTCTCTAAAATCTCACTCTCTCCTGTTTCTCTCTCTTAATCAGCATCTCATTGTTTTACCATTCAAAAACATCATCACCACCATTGAACAATCTGGATTCATTAGTGTTTTTTACTTCTGTCTTCCCTTCTTTTTTTAAATCCAGGCTTTTGTTGTTCGTGTGGGACTGATGGCGGGTGTGTTTCTCTTTTTACCATCTCATCTTTTAATGTTTTTGGGTCTTTTTTTTGTCAGATTTTGTTCTGAATCATCGTGTTCTTGGCTTCTCTTTGACGATTCTATTGTTGTTCCCATCTTTTAAGAGTTCTACTTTTAGTGGTGTCGCTCTCAAAGCAATCCTCCTTTACCTTCATTGGACCTTTCACTCTTTTTTTCTTTTTAATTAGTGAAAAATAGCTAATCCAAAGAAACAGAGCTTTCCTTCATGGATCATGATATGTTGTCTCCGATCAAATACACCGAGCACCGGAATGTTATCAGAAAGGTCACTAAACCCCCTCTGGCAAAATCTAAAAAATTCCCAGCAAAATCCTCTCAGTTCAATCCACCTGTTCGGAGGACTGTTCGGATTTCTGTTACAGACCCAGACGCAACGGACTCTTCAAGTGATGAAGAAGACCTGCTTTTTGGACGCCGAAGGGTGAAAAAGTACATCAACGAGATCACTATTGAACCGGCGGTCAGGTCTGAAGTTACCATTCCCAACAGTTGCAATGGCAAAATGGTGAATAAAAGAGCACCGGAGGCTCTTCAGACCAAGCAGAAACCAATGAAAGTCCAGCCCCCACAATCAGCTGGGACCGTTAGGAAGTTCCGTGGGGTGCGGCAACGGCCGTGGGGAAAATGGGCCGCTGAGATCAGAGACCCGAATCGCCGGGTCAGGCTTTGGTTAGGAACTTACGATACCGCTGAAGAAGCTGCTATGGTTTACGACAACGCTGCTATTAAGCTTCGTGGGCCCGATGCTTTAACGAACTTCTCCACTCCTCCCAAGCCAGAGGCAGAGCCAGAGTCAGAGCGAGAGCCAGAGATCAGTGTTCCCTCCCAGGCCTGCTATGAATCGGGCAACGAGTCCCGTAACATCGCTTCTCCAACTTCTGTTTTGCGGTCTAGAATGAGCCAATCAAGTGCAGAGCAAAGCCGGTCCGACCCGGTTCAGGCTTCGGGAGAGTGTCTGTCAGTCCAAGAATCCATGGAGTGCGACCAAACGGTTGTTGCTGAACCGCTATTGGAGTTAGCGGTTCAGCAGGAAGGGGAAGTGGAAGAGTGTCAGGGCGAGACCAATGTGATTCCTGATTACTCAGACGATTACTTGCCAACTGATATTCCCTTCCTAAACGATTTTTTCAATTTCGATGTATCAGCAGCGGAACAGACATTATTTGAGGATACAACAGCAACAAAACCAAGTTGTCCCAATGATTTTGGCTCAGGCTCATCAGACGAGGACACATTCCCATTGGATTTCGCAACCGATTTCCTATTCAACGATGCTGATTTCCCCAACTTTGATGATGCATTTCCAGACCTGGGTGCATTAGGAGTGGATGATTATTTCCAAGACAACGCTGTTGACAACGTTGTTGATTATTCCAGTGTTGATTCTCTGTTGGCGATTTGAATTTGATCTCTATGAGAGGTTAATTTTGCAACATGTCACTGTTCCCGGCTTGCTACTAAACTGTTTAGTGGCAAATTTTGTTTACCGGCTATGGCAAGAAATCGGATTTATTATTAGTAGTATAATTTAGTTGCTTTAGAATCTCCGTGAAAGTGAATGGAGTGAAGAGTGAAGTTTTAGTTTATAATTTTTTGAATAAGTAGAGTTGGCCTTGGAAAGACTTGTATCATAAAAAAAACTCTACGGAGACAGGAGAATCTTATAATCTTTTAGTGAAATGAAATTCAGTTGTCCCATATTTTGTTTGTTTTATTTATTTTTTTGCAAAATTGATTTTAATATAATATTTTGAATAGGAATCCATTTGAATATACTGATTATATTGGCATACTGTTTGCCACATAGCATTAGGCGTGATTTACGGGTTTTTTTCAATTGACCGGGTCAAGTTTTATGTGCTTGTGTGAAGCTAAAAACGTCTCTTGTTTGTGATAAAGCACAACATAGAAAAGCTTTAGTGGAATTTGAATATCAAAATGAGTATTTTCCACTTAAAACATGTTGTTTTTCCACATTTGTACCTAAAAAAATAGCGGCAAGAGTTAAGAAGGACAATAATGAATAATAATAATAACAGTAACTATACCATTCAATGTGGGCAATGAATGGAGAAAGGCTTAGTCTAAATAGGGCGAATTAAGATTTCATGGCTAATAAAATATAATATTTCATATTTTTTATATGTAAATATAAATAAAGATCTCCTATGTGTATAAATTAAAAGTTCTTCTAAAAATGATTTAAGAGTCTAATAATTGTGATATCATAGCCTTGTTAATATCATATTTGGCCAAACTAATTTTTTTTTTCTAAAAGAGTTTATTTATAAAAAGTGAGATGCTTGATTAAATGATTTCTTTTAGGCAAGAAAAATAAGTATTTTGGGGAGTGCCAGATCAAACATAAAACGATTCTCACTACTTTTCAAAAAATCAATTTTTATAATAAGCTTATTTTAGAAATTTGGTGAATAAAGGTAGTTTTATTCATGTTAATTCACTTTTGGGAATTTGACTGTGGATTAAAAAGTTTTCACATATCAGTAGTATAAATTTTTTTTTTAGCTTAATATATTGATATTCCCTTTTAGCCCCCATTTACATGTTTCTTAATTTTTGTTATTAAAATTAAACTACTTTATCATTTTAACGCCATTATCAACTTCTTTTCTTAATTTGTTATCAACAATCACGGTGACAAGAAACAAATTCAAACAAATAAATACTTGTTAGTATTATCCTTAATTTGTAATTAAAATGGACTAAGTGCATATATATACACATACCATAATACCACTCATCTTCTTTCATCAAAAAATTACATTGTGTATATAATTTTTTTTTACGGCATACATAATAAGATATGATTGAATTGCCTTCTTCATACGTTTATTCTTGAAATTTTCAAATTACGACTTCATCACTGGACAACATTATATCTGCCTGACTCCAATAAGAGAAACATTTTTAATCGTACGTGGAAAGACATTTTAATCAAGAATTTATATGAAGCTGGCACAGAAAGATCCATTGCATTTGCCTACTCTCCGTTCTTTTTCCTAAAAAAAAGACAGATTTAGCAGAAATTAAGAGAAAAAGTTATGTCCAAAAAGTGAGATACTAAAATAAAATTTAAAATAAGATAGTACAATGGTGCCCCAATGTTGTCACAAACGCAAAAATCGACAAAAAAACCAAAATTAGTTATGCCTCAATTCTATTGAAAATACCCCCAGAATACCTGGAAAATAAAGTAGAGCAACAGTCCCAAAGTTCATAATCAGCCAATTAAACACTTCATAATTCCAATATACATGCAACTTTGACGATAACAACCAACAACAGTCAACCATGTCTTCTCTTTTTCTTGGTCAACGAGAAAAAAAAAAGAATGTTTCTTTCTTCGTTTCTCCTTTCTTTTCCTTAAAAATTTTGTGTGTGAAAGGGAATAAATTAGAGAATTAACATACTTCCCACAATCTAAAAGTATAGACAAAAGAAATTTACGTGTGAGTCATGAGTCACAAGCCACCAGGCAAATACAAAAAAAAGGGGGGTGGGGGGGTGTCAATTTTGCAAATAAGCCACCATATTAGGACCCTCATACACATTATATGTCTATATTTGCAGACAATTTCGAGGAAAACATATATTTGAAAGTGCAATTTATATTATTCAATTATCAGTGAATTAATTAACATATGTTCTTTTCTCCATGTTGAGAATTATAAACACACTTTTTAGGAGGGTGGGCGCAAGAGGGATGGAGCTATCCCTTAGAGATTCATTGGTAAAAAATTTTATGCTTTTTGTCTCATTTTATGTGATATCAATTTCTTTTTTGTCCCTTTCAAAAAGAATGTCATTTAAAGAGTGTCACATAAAATGAGATGGAGGGAGTACTATTTATATATAGTTAAAATATATTTTTATGTATATATAATAGATGCCGAACCCCTTCTACTTATTCAAATTTTGAACGTCTTTGGTAAAAATTCTGGCTCCGCCACGAAGCACAAGTCTCTTAATAAAGATATAAAACAAAAATAATTTTCTAAATGATGTTCGATGTAAATTCATATTGGAGTCTAGCTAAAATCAAATTCATACATAATAGGATTCATTATTTGGGATCGACCTAAATTTTTTATTTTCAAAACTTCAAACTTAAGATTTTTAATTAAGCGTAGATAATTTAGAAATATCATCTCGATACGATCCATGTTGACAAAGAAATCAATTTAGTATTTCTTATTAATGGAGTAATTGGTATGAAACAAAAAGGGGGAGAGAGGGCGTGGGGGTCCCTTTAAGTGGGGTTCGTTAATCAAATAAATTAAATAATGCTACTTATGTTGACGCAATTTGATTTGCTTCTGAATAAAATAATTTACACATTCTACTGGAGGATATTTAAGGGTGTTTCAAGAAAAACATATTTAACGGTATTGGATTGTCACAATTTCTCCCAACACTACTATATAATTAAAGTGTTTACACTAAATTTATCAGCACAATTACTAATTGTCAAAACAATCACATTTTAGTATTTAATATTTTTTCTTAGTTATAATTTTAACATTTTGAGTTGATATTCACTTAATTTATATATTTTTTTAAAACAAATTAAAATAGAGTATAACTAATAAATAACAAATGGAAGAAAATCATGGTTAAGAATCTTTCAAATATGATGAAGAATTTTCAAATATGGTATTTATTTCGTGAAGTATTTCAATAAGTTACATTATAGAATATGTAGGGATATTTGCAGTTATTCTATCATCCACCTACTCCTTCATTAACAAGCTTGAAATTGCAGATTCGTGCGTAATATCGAACCAAATATTGATTTAGATTTGAATTTAAATTGTGTTTTAGATTCAAAATTTAGAATGTTATACTTCGAAATTATTTAAATCTTTGTTTATTGACTGATTAGATAAAGTTATGCAATATCAAAATTTTCTTTTCATTCCAAGTATGTTGTGAATATACAGCGTATTGATGTATCGATTTGTTGGAAAACAATAGGAAATTTTTTGTGTTATTTCATAATTTTTGTATCCTTTTTTTTTTTTTGTGTGTGTAGTTAGTTTGTATGTTCATTTAATGTTGGAGAAACAATTTGGATACGATTCGGATGTTATAGTTTTAAAATACTCATAGTGTTTGATGCATAATTTTTTAAAAGAATTTTAAGTACTTCCATTGTTGATTGGGATACAGTGTATTTAAAAAAATGTTCTTTGTTTGGGATACATTATGGTGCTTAAGATATAATATTTTGAGATACAACGTGTTTAAGATATAAGTGTCAAGATACAATGTGCATAAGACATAATTTTTTAGATTTAAATTTGACTTTTAAAAAAAAGTACATTTTAGCTTATGAACACGATAAATCATTCTGAACACAAATTAACAATGGTACAAAAAAAAAAAAACTAAAATACAATGTACTGAATACACATTTGATATTTGTGTCTTATCATTGTATTATTTTTTATCCGAAAGAGGTATGCTATTTTTTTTTCTTGAATACATATTTGGTTAGACTGAAAATCTCTATATATAATAAAACGTAACGTGTATGAATCAAAATTTGTGTGACATTAATTTAAAAGAAGTATACTATTTTAAAACTAATAAAATAATCTGTAGGATATACAACTGAAAGAGAGTAAATCAATAGTTTTTTTTTTTTTTTTGGTTATTGTTGTTGAGTAGAGATATGGAAGATGGAAATTAAAAAAAAAATAGAAATGAAAAGTATAAGTTATATAAATACAACAAGAATATATTTAGGAATTCAAAAAAATTATAAATATAAAAAAATACAAAATTTAATTAGCATATATTTGGATTGAATGCAACCGAATGAGAAATACAAAATCCATTAAGTTATATAAATACAACAAAAATACATTTAAGAATTCAAAAAATATATAAATGTTTAAATGAAATAAAAATACAAAATTTAAAAATATAGAAATTGAAAACAAGCACAAGTATGTAAACGAAATCAGAAATTATACTGAAAAAATTAAAAACAACGTAATATATGGTGAAGATTTGTTATTTGAATTAATTTGACTTCTTTTGAAAATGAAATGGAAATTTTGAAGAAAGAAAAAGAGAATGGAAGAAAAAGAGTTGCGTAGATAAAAATAATTAGATGAAAAGTGGAAAGAGAAAAGATTTCATTTTTAATTTTTTTAAACAAAAAAACTATCAATAAGTTGAGGGGGAAAAAATTATATTAGGATACTTTTAATTTATCATTTAATTATAATGTAACTATAATTAATATATTTTTTAAAGTGTATCTATTTTTTTTTAATAAATAAGTTAGAGAATTTTGCCTGGTTATTAATTTTGTAATGAGTTATATCATATCATTAATAATTAGTAAATGATAAGTTATCCCTAGATGATGAAATAATAGTATCGAATTAAGCATCCCAAAATAAAAATAATAAAAATAACATAAAAACTTTGAAGTTCCTAAAATCCTTTTTTTATTAAATAAAAATAAAATGAAGAATACTAACATTTCTTTTCATAGAAATACATGTTATTTTTTCTTAAATTTATATTGGCTATTTTCTGTAAATACATGAGTACTATTTATTTAATGTAAGAGGACTAATTAATGATTTTTCATTTTTAATGTGACAAGATGGTCAATTAGTTACTTTGACAAGCCAACATAATGATTATGGATTAACTTGTGTTTCTCACATTGATGTATGGGACTGGCCCCCTCTTTGATTAGATCTCAATCTTTCTAATCTAAATTTACTTTTTCTTCTTCCTATTCTATAAAGTTATAAAATCATAGACGATGACTAGGGACAAAGATAAAAATTTCATCAATAATTTCTAGGATTTACAATATGTATATATAAAAAAGCACTATAAAAAATAGTGCAAAAACTGAATTGAAAGAAAATCAATTCAATCAATCGTTTATTTATTTAATTTTTAAAAATTGATAGACAATTCGAAGAAAAACAGAAAATATTTTTGAATGAAGTGTAAAATAATGGAGAGATGAATTAATTTTTTTAATGATTCCATTGCTCCCAATTGTAGGATTGCAAAAATAAAATTTTCCTATACAGATATCTAAATGCTAGTTGAGAAGCACCCGGAACATATGACATAGAAATGAAAATTTGTTGACTAGTCATTTAATCTTTTGGATGTCAGGACTAATATGTGAAGTAAAATAACAACACTGCATTGCACATATAGGGCTTTTTGTTATCCCTTGTGGATCTTCAAGAAGAGGAAAAAAGAAGGTGAAATAACTGGGTAGGGTGGTGAGAAAATATGGTCACAAATAGGATTATAAAACATAAGTGATAAAGTATTATCCTTAACAGGAGTAACAAAGGAAAATACAGACTCACAGAAATGAAAATCCTTAAAAACTTCAAGAGTTTAAAACCATTCTGTACATAAGGATATTGTTGTAACACCCCGCAAAATTGTCGAAATGCCCCTAGAATGTAATCACGCACATAACTCTTCTTTCCAAGCTCCGATGGGAAATCCAAGACCGGACTTGCGATCAACACGAAAAATTGAATGAGGATATGCCCTCGACCCAATTTTAGAGCAACCGGGTCAAAAAATAATTTTTCAAAGTTTCACCCGAAACAGTGTTGATGTGCGCCAGGACCACGACGCGCCCTGGGCGCGGACCAACAGTTACGCTTTTTTTATTTTTTTGACGTAAACTTGAAATTCCGAAAAATCGTGAAGAACACATGTCCGCTGCGCTGGCGCAGCGCGGACATAATGTTGCAAGATGGAAATTTATTCTTTTATTACGGGAAGGGCCTATTGGTCATTCCCCATCCTATACTAACTCCCATTAACGTGGCTAAGGGTTAATTTATTCGTATTAAGGGTTTCAAAATTCATTTTTCTTAATTCTTACGTGAAGAAATCTTGAGAGAGAAAACAAGAAAGATTGGGGGATTGCAAAGTGTGGGTCAAGTTCTTGAAAAAGATTAAAGATAATCTTCATTCCAGGTATGTAAGACTATCCAAAGCATGAGATTTTCCTCCCATGTGCCTCTTTGACAGTAGTGAATTAACGGTTGATAGCGATGAGTCTTGTTTGCAAATTCTAGAATGTTATCTTGAAAACTATTTTTATTCTACATATATTTTCTTAAATTGATGATCATCGTAACTTGAACTACTTGCTTAAATGACTTATTTGAACTATTGTATAGACTCTACATGCTTAATTGCCAAAGATTACAAGAATGAACATAGGGGGCGTGTCTAGAGACTTGATGATGTAAATGTGCTTGGTTGTTGTGGTCTGGGTCTTGAACAAAGTATTGATGATAATGTGGATGGAATTGATTGAGAGTGAGACCCTTAGAGTCTTTAAGAGGTTGAATTTGAATTCTAACAGAACGTTCCTAAATCCTTGAGTTGATAAATGACAAGATGAGTTGATGTCCTCGTTTGAGAGAGGTTGATTGTACAGACATTTGGATGTTGATAGACTTATGAGCATGTCGAGTCATGGGAGGAGTATTGAGCACCGAAATGGGTAAGAGTGAGTCTCACCCACACTCATTAACTACATGGCTAGCATAGGAGAGGATTGGACCGTGAGAGCGGATGTTTCCTCAGTCCTAAAAGAGGACTTGACAGACTTATGGATCCACCTATAGACTCGTCCTCTACTCCGGTAAGGTATTGGACGAATGTGGTAACGACAACTCTTCGTTGTATCATCATCGGCTCATAGATGATGGTTGGCGGTTAGAGAAACTCCCAAATAGGTTTCATCTCGATAGTACTTTGGTGTTGATGTGATGGTATGAGTTTTGATTGATATTGATGTGATTTTGTCCTACTCTTTATCCTGATGTGAGGTCCTGATGAGTTGATGTTATTTCATGTCATATTGTCTACACTATTTACTTTTAGCCCGTTTACATACTATATATTTTACGTACTGACGTCATTTGGCGCTGTATCTTTTTATGATGCAGATTCAGTAGACAGAGGGCTTCAGTAGACGAATCATTGAGGTTCACAGACTTTCAACCAAAGACTTGGTGAGTCTTCCCCTGCATTCGGAGGATGTCTTTATTTCCTTTTCTTGTTGCTTAGAGTTATTGTGAGTTTGTGGTAGTCATGATCTGTCATGGTACCATCCTAGACTTATAAAAGTAGAGGTTTCATAGATGTAAAGAGATGATGGGTTGATGTCGGGATTCTTAATTTCCCTCTTTTCTTTTTCATTGACTATCTTTATTTCTATTTTATGTGATGGACGAAAATGACTAGTCTTGTGGCCTATGACCTTTATTTCTGACATCGATGTGATGAGGTAGAGTTGCCCACTAATGGTTATTTGTCATTTATCTAACGTCTTCAGCTAATCAATTGATTGAACGAATGTAATGAGAGCAGGTGGTTCACTTGGGGACTAACAATAGTCTCTAAATGTCAGCTACGTCTAGGGTACCATCTCGGTGCGTGACAATCCTATAAAAACAAAGCATCAACCCTTGGGTCAAATTTGGATCTATGACGTGATAGATTGGATGCATAGCAAAGACATCCAAAACTTTTTAGAGAATGATAAGAAGGTGAATGTCCAAATAAAAGATCATAAGAAGTTTTACCCTACAAAACTGTTAAAAGAAATCTACTAATGAGAAATGTAGCAGTCGATAGACACTCATTAATGAGAAATGTAGCAGTCAATAGACACTCACCCCAAAAGATAATGAGAAAACCTGATTAAAATAAAAAGGCTCAAGAAGTCTCTAAAAGATGTCTATGCTTTCTTTCAACTATCTCATTCTGTAGTGGGGTGACTACATAAGAAGTTTGGTGAATAATTCCTTTAGAATTGAGAAAAGCAGTTGCAATCTCACTTTTTCCTAACTTAAGAGCATTGTCAGACCTAATTTTTTTCACAGACGTATTGAATTGATTTTCTGTCATGGGTAAAAAATCTTGTATCATGAGAAATGTATTACTCTTAGTTTTGAAAATATAGGTCCAAGTGGCTCTGCTAAAATCATTTACTATGGTCAAAAAGTATTTGTATCTATTGTAAGAAGCGAATTTGTAAAGTCCCCAAGTGTCTATATGAATTAAATAAAAAAAATGGCTACAACTCATCTTCAGATGAGAAGTCTCACATCGACAATACACAGGAGAGTTGTTGGGTATATAAGTAAAGAACTGGTCTATATACTACGAGACACCTTTTGGGGTGAGCCCAAAGGGACAAATTTGTGATGGATTAGGTCCAAGAGCGGACAATACGGACAAATGCCCTAGTCGATTGCGCCAAAGCTTTACATTGGAGTTGTCCTTGATAAACATACAGCTAAAAATAGAGCTACAAATAGGAATTACAGTAAAAGCAAGTGCACTATTTTTTCGGATTTTCTTGGAAGGAAAATTTTCTAGCTCAAGCTGGTAAAATTCATTTCTAACTTCACCAAGATCCAGTTGTTTCTTCACTGAAGGGACTTGTATAAATATCTAGTAGAAGAAAAAATTAAGAGATATTTTAGCTATGTACATAACTTACAATAGATTGGTCCTGAAAGAAGACACATAAAAAATATTATGAATAACTAAATCAGAAAAAAGAGGAACACTTTGACCTTAGTGAAATTGGACTATTTTGAACAGTCATTTTCAAATATGTGATCTCCCTTACTCTTTCATCCGAAATAATTGTTTGAGAAACACCATTTTCAACAAATGCACGAAAATTGTAACAAACATTTTTTATTTTTGAAAAAGAAAATCAATAATTTTATTGAAGTGAAAAATTATAGTGGAGGAGCAAAATTATATAAAAAAGACGAAAATATATTTCATCAAAGAGCATGTATAATGAGTGATAGAAATGTTAATGTAATAGTAAATACCAGCTATCAATTCCTAATAGTTATATTTTCATATCTATATATTTATGAAATATCACCAATCTATTTTTTAAATTTCTATATTAGTTTTTAATTTTTCAAAATAGATCGACTAGATTGGTTATTTCTTGGTTTTAAACGATCCTATCTGTCAATTTTGTAGAACCGACCTAATCTGTTCAGTTTTGTGAAATCAATTCGGTCCATCGATTTCATGGAATCGAGCTAGGCCAAACTAACGAAGTATAGTCCGTTGACTTGACGCTAGTTTTCTTTTTAAAAAAAAAATAATAATAACTTAGATCAACAATTTAGGTCCTCAATTTTTACCTAAGTTTTAGTATATATTCACTTATATGGGTAACATAACTTTTTTATCTTAAATATATAATATTTGATAAAGATATATTTAACTAACCATACTTCATTATTTATAGCTTCTCCAGTGATTATGATCCATCATTCCATACGAATAATTTAACTTTCTTTAGTTACAATTAATCTCTTTTAAGAATAAAATTTGTAATGGTCTATTTCATTGTTACAGAAAATACATAAAAGGTACATAAATCTCTTTTATCATAGAATTAGGATCAATCTTTTGGTGTATGAGTGCATTAGTTGTATAATAAAATCGTACGATGCCTCTATCAGAAAATTAAATTGAAAGTTCTTTATTGATTTAAATTCATATTTAAATTTAAACTGAGGTCAAACTCACATGACTATATCTTTTAGCCTATAATAAATTACAAAAGCTCATGACCTATCAAATTAAAGGTCAATGAGTCTTCTTTTTAACACCATCAAATTTGCATCTTTTGAAGTTTGAAGTAAAAAGTTACGAACATTTAACTGAACATTGTTCGAGCTGAGCTTATATGGCAAAAATTAGACTTCTGTAGCAGGATACGTGTAGTAAATATGTTTTCAAGCCTAAAATAATAGTTAGTTCAAAAAATCATTCAAGGTCATGTTTGGGCAAGGAAAGGGTATTTTTTCAGTTTTTCATCAATTTTCTACTTCAAGATAAGTCCATCAATCAAATAAATGTTTGATCGATTCATTACGTCTTAGAATAACACTAAATTGATTATGGAGGGGGTAGAAATTTAACCTAGGTGAAATTTTCTTTTGTAATAAAAAATAATATGTTGAATCTCTTAAATTTGATGAGCTAGTGTTGATAGATTATGTCCCTGGCTGAAAATTAATCTAATAATTTCAAATATAGAGTTTTAGAGTAAATTGGAGAATAGAACTAATGGGTTTGAATTCCAAAGTATTTTTGGAAGAGTAATTTATTAATTATTTTTATAGTTGTTATTATTAGATGATTTAGTCTTCGAAAATGTGAAGAAGAAGGAAGATTATCAACAACATAGCTTACTTGTTACACAGCAGCTTGACACTCAGGTAGGCTAAGTTTCTCCATTAAGTAGTTGTAAACTAATTTCTCATAACATAGTATAACTTAAATTAACGGGAAAGATTATGCCTAGGCTTTCGAGCACGGAGTTTGAATGACTAAATAAGCGGATTTAGAAAACTCAAGTCTCATAACTATGAGTCAACATAGAATTATATTTTCCCATTTTATTGGTTGACTTTATGGCTCTAAAAGGCATAAACTAGTAGATCTATATGTGAGATGACATAATTTGGTTTTTATACTCTAGCAACGTATAGGGCAGCACATCCAACTATAGGATTATAAGTTGGGCGTTACTAGCATAAATGATATATGTCTGTTATAAAAAAGAATTCCAATTATGCATTCTTCAATATGTTTTTAAGTCCATATGATTCAATTTAAGTATGTATTCTTGTGAATTATTTTCATACGTTGTGATTATTTTAGCATACTCTCTTATGTATATGTATATGTATATATATATATGTATATGTATGTAAGGTTTATAAAGCAAACTCCCCAAGAAAAATAAAACATATTATCTTAGTATTTGATATTATTGAATATCTCAATTACGAAGCTTTACATGTTTTAGAATTATTCTTAGCATTCCTTTTAGCATAGCTACTAAGTTCATTTAAGTATTTTCTTCTACTTTATTACATGCTGTACATTTCATGTACTGGTGTAATTTGGCATGACATTGTTTTATAATGCAGACTTAGGTGCTCATGATATACATGGTTCAGTAAGACATCTTCCCATCAACAGTTGGTGAGATCTCCTTGCCTTTAGAGGACTCCAATTTAGTTAAGTTTAGTTTATCAGTTTTATAGTAAAATAGCTTGGATCTTGTCTCTGCACCGATCTTCAGTTAGTAGAGACTTCATACATAGTCAAAGTCAGTGAGTTAGTTCAGCCTATTTATTTTGATATTTTACACATTAGTACTATTTATATTAAGAGCTATTTTCAGACTTTTGCATGAGATTTATTTAAGAGGTCATTTGGTAGAGTATATTAGCAAAAATAATGTATGCACTATTGGGTGTATTAGTAGTACCTTGTTTGGTACACTCTTTTATGCTATGTATAACTTATGTGCACGCTATTATGTATTTAGGTGTGTATTACTAATATCTTCAAGTTCTAGATATTAGTAATGACTAATGTAAGGGGATTTAATGCATGCATTAGCATGACTAAGGACTCAATTGCTCCTCAAAATCTTTTTTATATTTTTTCCACCATAATTGTGAAGGGTATTTTTATAAAGAAATATTTTTATGCAAAGATTATTATTTTTAATACATCAAATCAAACAATACTTAATAAATATCTCATCATAATTAATACAAGCATAACTAATACAAGCATTATTAATGTGCTCTATTTAACATTACTTTTATACATTCTACCAAACAACCCATAAAATATGTTTTAAAGGTTGACTTTATGAAGCTTTTGCATATATGTTTAGTCTTTCAATTCATTTAGTGGCCAATTGGGCCAAGAGTTTGCTTGGGACCAAAAATAATTTTTGACATTGATCACATTCAGGATGTAAGCTCGAGACATAATATATATTTTCTAAAAAAATATATTTAAATATAAATGTGTAAATTCATATTTAAAGTATCATAAATGTAACGATGATTAAATGTGCTTCTCTAAGTGAAGTTAAAAAGTTAAATCTTACATCTATCTTATTCTTTTTCTTTCAAAAGCTGGTAGCACCCCTGGAAATGATTATTGATAACACTTTTGACATTTCAATTAATTTTTTTTGTTTGTTTTATTTTATTTTTCCAAATTTTTAAATTTATCACATACAAAATTCTTAATTCTTTTAGTACAGTAAATTTTTTATATAATACCTTAAATATTAAAACTATTATTTGAATAAATAGGAATTAACTTCGCCCCTATAATTTTAAAAGTTAATGAATTCAGTAATAAGAACATAAAAATTAAACAGATCATATTCATATTTTATATTATTTTTTCCTAACATATATTGTATTAATTCTTTCAATACGCTCCTTATTAAAAATATTTTCATATTGAAAAAATTGGAAATCAAAGCCTATAATAAAAGGAGATACAATACCGTCATGTTTAACACGTGTCGTGTAAACAAGAAAACAGTAACATGCGGAGCTACGAAAGAATGATGATAGTACTACGTACTTCTTTCTTATCCATTTTACAAGACATCATGGGTCTCACCTTTCAACATATGACTGAGACTGCCCATACCCCTTCTTAATATTTTGGTTTTATATTATGATTTTACGCAGCATGTAAATTTTAAATATAGAAGTCTGATATTTTTTTAAAGATAAATTTAAATGAGAAGTATGACACATAAATTTAACAACATGAGATCTTTTTTCTCTTTTCCGGTTCAATTTTTTTATGTAATTATAAAATTTTAACTAATTTGAAATTATATTTCATACAATGACAAAGTCAGAATTTTCATCAAGACGATTCAAATTCTGAATAAGTAAATATATAAAGTAGTTGAAGAGGGTTCGTTTGACATTATATAAAAAATTATTTTAATATAATACTCCCTTTGTCCCATTTTATGTGGCACTCTTTCCTTGTTGGTTCGTCTCAGAAAGAAAGTCACCTTATTCAAATTAGAAACAATATACTTTTTGTCCTTAATGAAATGATTCTCAGTCACACAAATATCTAAGTATGACTTTAGATCACAAGTTTCAAAAGATTTTTTTTCTTAAACATCGTGTCAAGTCAAAGGGTGTCACATAAAATGAGAAGAAAAGAGTGTAATTTTCCGTCGGAAAGAAGTTCGATTGAACCCCCTCAATATAGTATAGCTCCACTCTGCTTGCATAGGATCAATAAAACATTCTCTATTATGATTGAATTTTTTATTTTAAATGCTATAATTTAAATTTTGGATCTTATTTGTTTTGCCATAATTAATCATCGAAGATTACTTTAAAATTTACATATATGGAAGCATTCATTAGCATGCAAGATTCTGGAAAATTGTATGCTTAAGAAACAAGTTTTCATGATTGTTAGCAAGACTTAAACATGATTTTATTAGGGCTTTATCACGCATCAGCTCCCAAGATAAGTTATAGAATGATCAATCACATGCGCGCATGCACACAACTGCTTATTAGGTAATTAAGGAGATACATTGATGTCACAATTGTAATTTTCTTTTAAAAAAGTAGAAATTTATTAAAATAAATATATGTTCTCTTATATATATAATTCATTATATTATATTTCTATATACAATAAGCCGCTTATTTGAGCAGCTTAGGGTCGTCGTACCTGCTTTAGCTGTTTTAAGAAGGCAGCTGCTGCAGGTAGCTACAGCAAACAACTTGATGCGATTCAAGCCTGACATTTTAAATCCAACGTTTCGAGATCGAATCTCAACAACAGAAATATTTTTACGTCATTTCTATTAAGTATTATTTAATTATTTCTTCATTAACTTCAAATATGAAATTACAATAATGGGTCTACTTAATTTTGCAGTGGTTATTAAAGTGTCTACTTAGATTTACTATATTATTTCTATTAATTATTTAAATTATTGTGTACAACTGAATAGTTCAGCTTCATGTTGCATCTGCTTGAAGTAGGTAGGTGACTATAACGTGTTTGCTTATTATTACGATGGCTATTAAAGTGACTGTTTAATTTTACTGTATCATTTCTGTTAATTATTATTTAGTGATTTCTTCATGTACTTCAACTGTGAAATTACAATAATGTGTCTACTTAATATTGCAGTGGCTATTAAAACATCTATTGGATCCCTGCAACACAAGGTCTAAAAAAACTAGTATTATATATAATCTGCTAGATTGAGAAGTTTAGGGTTGGCGTGTCTGCTTCAATTGCTTCAAGCAGGCAAGTGAATATTGAGTTGTTTGGCTTGGTGATTCAAGCTTGACATCTTAAATCCAAAGTTCCGAGATTGAACCTCAACAGCACCAATATTTGTTCATTGTGCCTGCTTCAGCAGCTTGAAGCAGGTAGTTGAGTATTGCTTATAAATTTTACTGTGTCATTTTTGTTAATTATTATTTAACTATTTTTTCATTTACTTCAACTATGAAATTACAACAACATGTCTACTTAATTTTGTGTTGTCTATTAAAATGTCTATCTAATTTTACTATGTCATTTTTGTTATGTATATTATTTAAAGACTACTTAAAAATATTAAAAATTCAAATAATTAGAAAAAAATTAAAAATATATTAAAATTATTGATTATCCGAATTTCATTTAAATCACAAAAATTAAGAAAGAAAAATAACATCTATTGGGGTCATGCAATACACGATCTTCAAAAACTAGTATTGTAATAAGAGAATAGATTAAGGAGCTTAGGGTTATCTTGTCTCCTTTAGCGACTAGAAGTAGGCAACTGATTATTGACGTGTCAACTTTTATTTATTTTTTTGTTGTACATCAAATAATTATATAAAAAATATTATAAGTTACAATAATTGACAATTTAAAATTTTATATAAAAAAAGTACTACAAATCACAATAATCAACAACTCAAATTAAAATGGAGGAAGTAACATATATGTGGTACCATAAATCACAATAATTTCTAGGTTAAAAAAAATTTAAAACATAAAAAATTTGAATGGTTCTTGAAAATTTTTCAGTGCCACATAAATAAAATATTAATTGACTCTCAAAATTTTATATATGTGACATAAATTGAAACAAAGTAAGTAATATATATTATTTAAAAATAATATAAAATATACTATGTCACAATAATTAAAAACTTAAAAATTTTAATATTTTGTTGATTACAATTACATGTAATTGGTACATACATGTATAATTAGTATGTGGTCCTAGCTTAGCTTAGTTCGAATTTATAACAATTATTGGCATCTCCATTAATTTATTTGCTTGTTCCACTTTATTAGAAAGCTTATACATACATACCAGCCCATTTTGATGTTTAAAATCAGTACTTTTAAAATTTAAAAAAAAAAACTACAGCAAATTTATTTATGGATTACAGTGTATCTAATTAATTACCCACGTCATTAGTATGGGTTGGATGCATTGGTGAGAGTGCTTTATCCTTAACTAGAGTTTTCGGGTTCGAGCCTTGAGAAGGAAAAAAATCCTGTTGGAAGCACCACCTCCAAATGAGCCCTGCAGTGCACTATTCGGATTTAGTCGAAACTTCACGGACTCCGAACACCGAATAAGAAACTAAAAAAAATTAATCATCCACATCAATATCATTGTGATATTTATCAAACTATAAATTTAAAGTCTCCACTTGCGTCGTTTGATTGTGGTGACCAGGTTGGCTCGTGTCTCAATTATATAGTGTTCAGATTATTATTGCACAATTTTTTTGTTTGACCGTCCATTTTGTTGTCTCATTAGTAGTCTGATAATCAAACATAGAACCCAAATTATTATATTTATATTTAATTTTTATTCTTTTACAGTATTTTTATATTTTGATTATTGCATATTTTCCAAACGGTCAAACTTTTTTGCATTATGCGAAATTTAATGTTGTTTGTTTACAGAAAAAGTCAAACTATATTTTGATATCTTAAATTTAAAGCATTACAATAAATTTCGTATCAAATCAAATTAAATCATTCTTTTATAAAGGACGAAATCGAAATACTATTTTTCACATTTAAATCAAAAAAGATGTACTTTTTATTTTGTCCGTTATTGCTACAGTAACTTATTCTTTTCAGATTTATAACCAGAGAAAGGACAGCAATAATAAAGGGAAAAAATTGGACCACAGCCGCTTAACAAGCTTGAAAGATTCTGGATTTGCAACCAACAATAGGTTAAAAATCAATCATAAAAATCTTCGGAAAATCTATTAAACAGATTTGTCAAGTTTATATATATGCAGAAGATTTAATACTATAAAAGACAAACCAATAACACCATGCATTTTTTTCCCTTCTACAATTGCTGTAAAATTTTGTCAATATTCTTCACAAGAAAAAAGGTGTCTGCTTTGCTGAAGCTTTGAGAAGATTTATACTATCAAGTAATTCAAAAAAAAAAAAAAGTAATTTTAAAGATAATTAAAGTTCAAGTAATTGAGTATGTTACTATCGAGTTGAAGATTTAAATAAGAAATTTTTTACACGAATAAAAAGTGTGTAAATTTTGAGATTTTGTAAGATTATTTATATTATTAGACCAATTAAAGAGAATCATATATAAATACTAATGACAATTTTTTAGAAAAATAGAAAACCATCTTATATTTTTAAATTTCACCAGTGGATACTTTCTAAAAAAAGGAAAGCCTCAAAATTTGGTCAGATTGCATCAACATCAAAAACAAACAAGAGGAAGAAAAGTTGTAACGCCCCATCCTTCATATGATATAGGATTGTAATTAATAATTCTTAATTGAGCATAGATATTAAAGTCAATTTCTTAGTATAGGAATAAATTGGAGATGATATGAGGTCGTACTTCTAATGTAAGATTTTATAAAAGTTAGGTGAACCAATGACTTGTAGGTTGTATATACATGCTAGGATCAATTCCTAGGTATTTAAAATATATTAGGTGTGATTTAGAGTCATAAGGGATCTTTTACACCAAGTCAAGTCCAAAGAATTTCTAGCAACTAAGTTTTCGTATGAGTCGACAGAAGGGTCAACTTCAAATGACCATATCTCCTGTAGTATAATGAGTTACGTGATCCATAATATATCAAATCGAATATATTTGAATTAGCTTTGCAACGCATCCGATTTCGCCTTAATCAGAGTTTGGAGTTGAAAGTTATGACTATTTTAGTGAATGGGTGCAGAGTTGTCCGAAGGTCCACGACGCAAACGCTCACCCTCACTGGATAGCCATGACGTTTTCTTTTTCCTTTTATTTTGAGCGTACTTTTATCCTAAAACCTTTGGGGGTCTATTTAAGGTCCCAGAATACATAAAATGACAGTTTTCATAACCAAAACTCTCTCCCTTCACTACTAAAGATAAACGTTCAAGAATCATCAAGAAAGTCATCAAGTTAGGATTAACTCTCAAGATTCATCCTCAAGGTGAGTTATCCTTCGTAAATTTCAATTTACCTAACCTAAATTTCTTTATCTATTCATGAATCTTTGATACGACTAAATTTACACTCCAAACGGAATAGTAAAGTGGTTGTTGATCAAATATAGAACTCAACCAGAGTTGAGGTCGATCCCACAGGAAATGCATGAGAATATATCTATTAGCATCATTTTTAGATGTAATATCTATTCCCGAAATAAAGTGCATAAAGTAAATATGGGTTTTTTTTTCCAAACTAACTTTCTCAAAGGAAAGCAATAAATGAGTGCGAGAACGACTAGATTTCAAACAGTTTATGCAAAGCAAGGCTTGTGTTCCCCACGACACCTAATGCGATAGCCGAATCTAGTGGTAAACTCATTCATGATTACGCATATAGGATCTAATAAGTTATGTAACATCTAACTCACCTTTCGGTCCCTCTTAAATGCATATCATTCATCACCTTTCGGTCTCAGAACGTCTACATATTAACCCTTGTTGTTTATCCCAAAATACTCTCACATTTCGGTCTCAAGTACTTAAACCAGGTTAAAAACCTCAAATTTCCGTCGTAGAAATCTTTTCCTAATCAAAACATCCCTTTTGGGCATGTAAAGAATTAAGGCTTACCCTAACGCGTCGACTCATCAAGGAAGAAACTAAAACAAATATTACTACGATATATACACTAATCAATTTCGAGACTTACCCCATATTCGCCTATCTTATTGATTTGTCATGGTTCCCACAACCCTAGTTGTGGATTTAGCCTAATATATTCAAGGAATAAAACTTGCAACGATACAAGGAATTCACAATAGAAAGACTTACTATTGACTAATCGACGAAGCCACAAGCTATAAGCTTGAAGTCGATAAGCAAAATCCCAGAATCTTGTGAAATCCCTAAGAAAATAATATTTTTCAATGTTTTCTAGCTCTAGCCATCCAAGACTAACTAAAAACGCAATAAAATACCTATTTATATATAAAGAAAACCTAGTCCTAATTAAAATAGAAAAAATCTGTCGGCATTGACACGGGGCACCACACGGCTAGTGTGATGGTATACGGTCTGTTAAACGATCCGTGTAGATGTCCTTAGCCTAATCTTCACTGCTCCTCATATACTGTTACATGCTAGGGAAGATGGTCTGTGTGGCGTGAGACAGTCCGTGAAATGGACCGTCTATTGTGTCTCGTAATTTTTCGCCCAATTTCTTCCATACGCCGACCCTTCACGGACCGTGGTTTGTCACACGATCCATTTAACGACCCATCTAGCTCCAATTTTGAGTTATTTTGCTTGCTTTTCAACGGTATCCTTGTCACGTCATATTGACGGTCAACTACACGACTCATTCGACTCCCAACGGTCCGTGAGCCATTTCGTGTCGTCCCACTTGTCCAAAATCTTCTAACTTTCGATGTCCTACTCTTTCACGTCACTTTGATGAACACTATAACGATCCGTCTAATGTCCCACAGTCTGTGATATGTGCTGTGAGACTTGCCTTCACCAACTAGCCAATGCTATCTGCCAAGTGTGAGGTCACGATGGGCCTCACGGTCCGTGTAGAGGTACACGAGACGTCTAGGCCCCCGTATACCCACACTTGGGTCTGTTTTAGCTCCTTTTTTGCGCTCTTTTTCATCATTTTTCCTTCATGTTCTCATTTCTTCCATGTATTAGTCTTTTTTCCTGAAAAACAACAAAAATAAATATCAAAATAACAAGTTTGCTTGAGAACGCGCAAAAATTCTTTGTTTAAAGCGTTAAACAAGTCGTATTACTACGTCTCATTAACACCCTCAACTTAGAATGATTGCTTATCCTCAAGCAATAACAACTCAACCAAACAATGCATAAACACAAGTGTTCACTCAGATTATGAATTGCCCCACAATTTTTTCAACGCATATGCCCCACACCAAGTTCAAGAATGTGCTCGTACCCCAAACGAACCTACAAATATCAAGGCAAACATTATGCATGCATAGTCAGTCTACATATGATTAGAAATAAAGTGACCCCATTTAAGTTAGCAATCAACTTAACGTTTTGGGATGTGGAGGGGCTATTATCGTCCAGCTCCCTAACCTAAAGCGTTGCAGCTAAACTAACGGAGGAAAGAGGAGGAGAAGGGTGGCGTACATCAAATGGATTAGAGTTTTCAAAAAACTATAAGAGGTTCAATTCCTCTTTGATGTGGTTAAGGCAAAAGATAGATATCAGAGAAAAAATTCTAAGGTAAGACTGGTTTTTCTTAGGTATGCAAAAGATAGTGCCCTCACCGCACCAAAGTGTCACACTTAACGTAAGCTTGTAAGACAGAGACTGGAATGTAGTCACTCACTCTCATAAATGGCTTCCAATAGACACACATGTCTCGATCATGAACTTACCCTTATTTTCACCACCTTAACTCTTGAATGACTTTTTCAGGATCACATTAGGACTTTTTTCGGCTTGTAACGTAGGCTCGGGCTCTGATGAGGTATATTTAGGATTAAAGTGAATAAACGGCCTCTCCCAGACACTTGCTTCAACTCAACCATTTGCTTATTGATCACCAACTTTTCTTGCCCCAATTTTTCTACTTTCTATAGTAGAGGAAGTAATTTTCGTGCTGATTCACTCATTTTTTTATTCTTTTTCTTTTTCGCTCATTACTTTGTTCACGGTCACAACCCATTTATTTTTTTCTTTTTATCAGTCTATTCATTTCCACACTCATTTTTTTGTTCCCCCTGCACTAGGCACCCTTAACTTAAGCCTTTGGTTTGCTCAAGGTTCACAATATCTTTCTAAAGAACCAAGGCCAACATAAGCCACCCTCAACTTAGGGTTTGCCCCTAGGTGGAGGTTCACAATGTCTTTGGAGAGACTAGGGCCAAAACAGAGATCAACAGATAGATTGGGGAGGTGAATTTGGGTGATTTCAAAGAAAAGGTCCATTTAAGCTCAAATTTTGGTTCGAAGGGACAATTTTATTTGGTTGGTCAATTTTTTTCTTGGCTAAGTGACTTTTCAACAACAACGGCCTAAGATCCCCTCCTAACCCAGCCATTCAAAGCTTTCAGTAAGACTAACCATGAAAGTTCTATCTCACAAGTGCATCGACAGAATTATGCAATTAGCTCAAATACACACTGCACATCTTTTACACTAGTTATTACTAACTCACATAGGCCTGCTTCATTCATCAAAATACCTACCATACACATATAATACTTGTCACAATCATGCAAGTTAGTCAGGATGAGATGCAAATACATATATACTCAATGTTGTTAATATGGACATCACAAAGATCAACACAGGAACTACCCTAGGCTTTTGTGACACTTATAGTTACATAAACAATACAACCTAAACATGCCAAGAAAAACTCTCAACTGGCAGGATACCCCACCCCTTCCAAAAAGATAGTGTAGTGGCCTCACTACACCATAACACACTTAAATGAACAGATAGGGGATAGAACATACCTGGGACACCTTAGGCGTCAGCAATGTTTATGGGACCGGACCCTTCGGGGGTATCCTCATCAGCATATGGAACACTCGGTCCAAAGGTGATAGTGGAGGCTCCTTCCAGTGCCGCCTCTGCGGCCAACCCCTCTCGTTCAGCCCATTCAGCTGCTTCTTGGCGCTAGGCCCTGGCGGCCTTGCGCATCAGTCAGTTTTCCTCCCTCTGGGGGTCACCGGGAGGACTCTGTTATTGACCGCGATGTTTACCCTTGTACTTTCTCCAAGGTTGCTCCATGGTAGCGTGGATGCACTAGATAGGGCTGTTGGAACACCCCATATCTCATCCAGAGCCGGTGTTGCGGTATATTGAATAGGTTCATCCACAACTCTGGAGGCGGCGCCAGTGCAGAGGCCATGCACTGTTCAGTCAACGTAGCAATCGAGCCAATCGAGCCAAAAACTTATAGGGCACATATGCATAACCTTGTTGCACTAAAGGAGCTGCACCACTACCTCGAGCTGCTCAGAAGTCGTGCCTGATGGTGGGGCGGTGGTGTAGTTCCCAAATGGCAAAGGTGGCCATGGAGATGCAGATGGGAAGTTGGTCGGCCCCCTTAACAAACGTGTTCTGCTCCTCATGAGTGGGTTATGGGCATCTTTGATTAGTGCAATGTTGGCTACACCCCTTGGGGCTAGCATCTTACCCATGCATACTGTCTGTCCCCCATTACTTGGTGCGAAAACATATTTACCTGGCACCCACGTGATAAGCGTACACAGCATGGTCTCCTTAACGAGTCGTTGACCATCTCATGGCCGTGATACACGTCCGTACGACCAACCTTGGCAAAATAAACATATGCCTGACCTTCGTGCTTCATTTCGCTTAGACCCACAAATCATGACCCGTTGTACGGTCTGTGTATACCTGTTGTGTCACTCCACTTAGCCATTCCGTGCGATTTCACAGTCCCACAACATGCGAGCCTGCCTGACGGCTTCTCACACGGGTCGTGTGTGTAGATGGGCCGTTTAACAGCCCGTGTGATTACACTCGACCCACTTTCAGCTGTTGTGACGTTCGGTTTCCCGTGTGTGCTTCCATCCTCCAAAATGGCACCTCTACGCTCCTGGAAACATGAAGCAAAAACACCAACTTGCATGACATATAAATTAAACTACTTTCAAATTATTTGTATTTTTTATATTTTTATTTTTATTTATTTATTTATATATTTGAATAATTAAAACGCTTTGGTTGCCTTCCATGGAGCACTTGATTTAACGTCGCGGCACGATGCATGGTCTTGACTACTCAGACTTCGTTAAGGATTAAGACCTTTATTTCTGAGTCCTCTTCTGCTACACCTACATATTGCTTCACTTGTTGGGTGTTTACCTTGAATCGATCCCCATTCTCTGATTGTAGTTCAATTGCACCATGGGGAAATAATTGACTAATCGTGTACGAGCCAGACCATTTTGACTTTAGCTTACCTGGGAAGAGTCTCAACCTGGAGTTGTACAGTAAGACCTTATCACCAACACCAAATTTCCGTTGGGTAATATGTTTGTCATGTTGGGCCTTCATCTACTGTTTGTACAGTGCTGCACTCTCATACGCATGGAGGCGAAACTCATCCAACTCATTGAGTTGGTTAAGCCTCAAGTCAATAGCCTCCTCCCAATTCATGTTGAGCTTCTTTAAAGCCCAGAGTGCTTTGTGCTCTAACTCCACGGGCAGATAACAAGCTTTACCAAACACCAACTGATATGGAGACATTCCAATGGGGTCTTGTAAGCTATTTTGTGGGCTCAAAGTATATCGTCTAGCTTCCTCGCCCAATCCGTTCAGATAGCATTCACAGACTTGGTCAGGATTTCCTTGATCTCTCTGTTCGACACTTCAACCTGTCCACTAGTCTGCGGGTGATAAGGTGTGGCAACCTTGTGCTGTTGTACTCCATATTTTGCTAAAACTGTATGGAAAACCTTATTACAGAAGTGAGAACCCCCATCACTAATGATAGTTCTGGGTATCTCAAATCTGGAAAAGATATTCCGCCTCAGAAATTAGACAACACTTTTACTCTCATTGTTTGGTAATGCCGCCGCCTCCACCCATTTAGAGACATAGTCCATTGCCACCAGGATGTACTTCATTCCATAAGAACTCACAAATGGACCCATGAAGTTAATGCCCCAGAAGTAAAAAATCTCTACCTCAAGAATAGGGGTCATGGGCAACTCTTGGCGCTTGGAGATGTTACCCTGTCGCTGGCATTGATCATACCAAAGCACCAAGTCGTGGACATCTTTATAGATGGTGGGCCAGTAGTACCTACATTGGAGAATTTTCTTCATTGTTCTGGCCCAGCATGATGACCCCTCACGGCGGATGAATGACAGGCCTCCATTATGCTCAACATCTCCGCCGAATGCACCACCTGATTACTCCCGTCTACACATATTTTGAACAAGTACGGGTCATCTCAGAAGTACCTGCATACATCAAACAGAAACTTTTTTCTCTGGTGAGGGTTAAAGCCCTCTGGAATAAATCGCTCACCAGAAAATTAGCAAAATTAGCAAACCAAGGAATGAGGTCAACAGAAGCTGCCAATACCTGCTCATCGGGAAAGGAATCATCGATGTTTAACCAATCCTTCATTCTTGACTCATCCTCCAATCTGGACAAGTGGTCTGCTACTTGGTTCTCAGATCGTTTTCTGTCTAAGACCTCAAAATCAAACTCTTGCAACAGGAGAACCTATCTGATCAACTGCGGCTTAGCATCTTTCTTAGCCATAATGTATCTCAAGGCCGCATGGTCAGTGTGCACTATTGATTTGGTGCCTAATAAGTACACTCCAAACTTGTCGAATACATATACCACAGCCAGCAATTCCTGCTCAGTCACTGTATAGTTCTTTTGAGCATCATTGAGGGTCTTGCTAGCGTAGTATATGAGGTGGAAGATCTTGTTGAGCTTCTGTCCGATCACAACACCCATAGCAATCCCATTCGCATCGCACATTACCTCGAAGGGGGTAGTCCAGTCAGGTGCAACTACCAAAGGTGCAGAAATCTGCTTTTAATTTAGAGTCTCAAATGCATGCTTGCAGCTATCATCAAAGTGGAACTTTGCATCCTTCTACAATAGCTTGCACAAGGGGTGTGCAATCTTAGAAAAGTCTTTCATAAATCGGCGATAGAATCCGGCATGCCCAAGGAAACTGGACCCCCTTTACGGATACAAGGGGCAGCAGCTTCTCAATTACCGCGATCTTCGCTTTATCCACTTCTATGTCCTTCTCAGAAATCTTATGGCCAAGCATTATCCTATCTTTGACCATGAAGTGGCACTTCTCCCAATTTAGCACCAAGTTAGCCTCCTCACAACGCTGGAGCGCCCTGCTAAGATTTAACAAACATATATCGAAGAAATCACCCACTACAGAGAAGTCATCTATAAATATCTCGAGGGTGTCTTCAACCATGTCCAAAAAGATTGACATCATACAGAGTTGGAGGGTGGCTGTGGCATTGCACAACCCGAATGGTATCCTTCTAAAAGCAAATGTTCCATACAGGCAAGTGAAGGTAGTCTTCTCCTGATCCTTCGAGGCTATGGATATCTGATTGTAGCCCAAGTATCCATCCAAGAAGCAGTACCACCCTCTACCTGCTAACTTATCAAACATATGGTCCATGAAGGGCATGGGGAAATAGTCCTTCAGGGTCCATTTATTCAGCTTCCGGTAGTCCATGCACACTCGCCATCCAGTCATGGCTCATGACGGCACCAGTTCATTTTTTTCGTTGGCAACCATGGTCATGCCCCCTTTCTTCGGGACACACTGCACTGGACTGACCCATTTGTTGTCAGAAATAAGGTATATCACCCCAGCATCCAGCCACTTGATGATCTCTTTTCTCACTACCTCTTGCATAGGTGGGTTTAGCCTATGCTGATGCTCAATGTTGGGCACACAATTATCCTCCAATTTTATCTTGTGTGCATATCCCTGGGGAGTCCGTATGATATCTGCAATGGTCCAACCAATAGCTCGCTTGAACTTCTAGAGGACCCCCATCAATGCCTCCACCTGATTTTCATAAAGATCTGCAGCTACAATCACAGGAAGAGTGTTGTCAGTTCCTAAAAATACATACCTGAGGTGGTGGGTTAACGCCTTGAGCTCCACAGCTGGAGGCTTCTCGATGGATGGTTTAGCGGGGCGGTGTAGAACTGTTATGCAGATCTAAGTCCAACTTTCTGGGGACAAATAGCCTAGTTCCCCTATCTTGCAGCATTTTCACAGCATCGGCGTACCCACTAATACTATCATTTGGGAAGTTTATCAACACCACTGTTGGTGTGTCTACACTCATTGTTTCCTCAAGTGGGATCTCAGACAGACAATCATTTTCAACATCTATAATAGAAATCACTGCCACCTCTTTAGGTCGCTTCATTGCAGCATGGACATTGAACTTCACCTCTTTCGTGTTAAGTCTGAATGTCAACTCACCTCGCTTTATGTCCACCAACGCCCTGCTAGTGGCCAAAAATGTTCTCCCAAGGATGATGGGAACCTCAAAATCCACCTGATAGTCCAGAACAACAAAGTTTGCCAGAAAGATGAACTGACCTACACGAACCAGAACATCATATAGAATCCCCACAGGTTGTTTTACCGATCTATCCGCCATGAGTAGCCGCATTGTAGTGGGTGTGGGGCTCCTAAGCCCAGCTGCCTGTACACCGCCAGCGGCATCAAGTTGATGCTGGCACCTATATCACAGAGAGCTCTGGTAAAATCAAATGCTCCAATAGTACACGGGATGGTAAAAGCTCCCGGATCTTCCTTCTTTTCTATGAGAGATCTTATGGCGAAGGCACTACAGTGGCGAAAATTGTTTGCCGGCTCGATCGTGGCTGTCCTCTTCTTAGTCACTAAGTCTTTCATGAACTTAACGTAGCCCGGCATCTGCTTAAGTGCTTCTACTAAAGGAATATTCACTGAAATCTCCTTTAGCATGGACAAGAACTTTTGAAACTTATCATCTTCAACCTTTTTCTGCAACCTCTGTGGGAATGGTAGTGGTGGCTTAGGAATGGCTGGCAGCGGTTGTGTCACTGTTGGTGTCACCTCAGGCTCTTTAGTGACCTGCGGTACTGTTAGTGTTACTTCCGCTTCCTTACTCAAGTCATCAACACGCTCCTCTATGGGGTTAGGGATCTTGCTTTTAGCTTCCTCCAAACCTGCATTAGTGGACACCACAGGGTCAGAAAGTACCTTACCGCTCCTCGTGGTTACTTCCATGCAATGACCGTCGTTCTTCGGGTTCTGAATAGTGTCGTATGGCAGTGACCCAGCTTTTCTCTGGTTTATGGCTGCTGACAATTGACCCATCTGCTACTCTAATTGCTTGATTGAGGTGGAATGCGAGTCGACCAACTGTCGAACATTTGACATCTCCCGTTTTATATCTTGCATCCCTACCTCCGTAAACTCAACCTTACTAAGTACTTTTGCCATCATTTCTTTTAACTTTGAGTTTCTGCCACTATCGTTCTGACGCTCATGGTTCCTATAACCGTCTCTGTTCTGCCAGTTTCCTTAAATCTCTCGCCATTTTCTTTTCTCTAAATAAAATTATCTTTAACATACTTAACTATTAAAATTCCTTATATAATTATGACTCTTAAACAAGGGAGGAAATCACGTAGTATATTGATTGGACATTAATTTAACCGTTTATTCAACTGTTTATTTGTAAAGTTTCTTTACTTCATTTCTCCAATAATTAAAGTAGTTTATACAATTATGAGTGTTAAATTAACTTTTTATTTTTATTTTATATTTTATCATTATAAATTTACTATTTGGTGCGCGCTCTTTCTCTATATATATATATGATTCTTTTTTATTAGAATAAATTTATATAAAAATATTTATCTATTCACTTATAAATTTCTAACCATGCAAAACGCGGGTATGTACACTACTACACTAGTCAATACATATAGTGGTGGAAAGTAATGTATATGTAGTAAAATTAATGAGTTTTCCACATAATTAATAGGGTTTCAAATATTTTTACTCACTATATTTATAAAAGATATTAACTTAATATTAATAAATTGAAGATATAAAAGAAAAAAATTATCCTACCTTAATTTAGAAAAGCTGTTAAAAATACCACTTATTTTAATGCTCTGCAACAGTTTTGTAATGATTCATATTAAGTTTTAATATAATATTTCTTCTTATTACCAAAAAAAATGTAGTAAAATTACTACCAAACGTGCAATGATGATGCTCTGCTACTGTTTCCTAATGATGCATATTAAATTTTAATATAATATTTCTCCTTATTACCAAATAAAAAAAGTAATAAAATTAATGAGGTTCTTACATTTTTACTCGTTTTATTTTTTAAAAGACATTAACTTAATATTGATAAATAGTTTATATAATTAAAAAAATTATTCTACTTTAATTTGTGAAAAATGAAGTAAAATAAAAAGTAAATTTTAAAAAATATTTAACAAGTAAATTTGCACGAAAAGAGTATAATTATCTATGTGGTAATATATTTAGTGATATAAAAAAAAATTATTTACACCATTAAAATTTAAAGACTTTTTTTTTTTTTAAGTAGACAACGTGAGGGCAGTAATAACAAGTACTCCACGAAAAGGTACTGTTGGCAGACTTTGGGAAATACCCTAATTGCAATGCTGGGTGTGACAGGACAAAAGAACTGTGCAAAATCATCATGTAATGATTATTTGCAAATCTATATATGAAATATATATGGGGTTATAATTAATAAATTTATATTAGGAATTCTGCAGTGTTAAATGCTTAATTAAGCAAATGCGTGCCTGCATTGTTTTCAGTCTTTTCACGTTATAGTCTCTGTATAATCATAATTAAAAAAAAAAACTAAATAAATATTTCATTAAGCTAACGGGTAGGTGAAGTTTTAAAATATCATATATGTATATAGTAAGTATGTAGATTCAAGTTGGTAGTAATGATAACCAGTATTTGGACCTTTTGTTTTTTTTTTATTTTTCAAGGTATCTCCTACAGTCGACAATCATGAAACTAGTTCTTCATTTCACGATCAGCGCATTAAGTGGTAGAGAACTAACCACAAAAATTTTTTTTTATTCACCAGAGATGGAGTTGACTACTCTTAGTTAGGGACTTTATAATAAAGATAAAACATAAAAATGGTGCAGGCAAATATATTTAATATAAAATACCTCTTGCCCCGACTTGTTATATGATAACTCACTTCCTAGGGGACACGCAAAAACTCTGTGGTCCATAATTATATTTATTAGATATAAGGAGAATATATGTGTATACATAAAAACAACTATTTTTGACTTTGTTTAACACTATTTTCCTTAATGAGAAGAATCTACTCTTGCGTTACTTCTTCATCTATTCTACAGAAAAATGAAGTATCTACCCGTTGAGAAGCTAGATATATTATCAAGTAAGTTATTTAATGATATTAATAACTAAGCCAACACACCAAAGTTGGCTGGGGAAGAGAAACCGTAGCAAAAATCAAATAAGTGCTTTTGATGAGAATAACTAAGCTGATACGTTAAAATTGACTGTAATGAGGGAAATAATTTTGGTACCTGACCAAAATGTATTTCTCGTGGCCCTTTCATAGCCTTATTCCTCAAAAAATGAAAAATATCTTTAGTTATTGTTCACGACCAACAAGCATTACCTTCTATCCTCAAACCAATACGCCAGTCTAAGAAGACCATCCAGACATTCAAAGTTATGTGAAATTAATCCCTTGATTAATTAGTATTGTTTGCAACAAATTTAAAGTGATAGAAATAAATTTCAATCACAAATAAAATGTGAAGAAACATAATTTTGTTAATAAATAATGTGAATACAAATCTATTTTCTTCCTTAATTCTTCTCTGTTGAGATTTCTCCATCCATGATGGCGTATTTTCTTGAATGTAGAATGATTTTGATCTCCGTGAGTTACATTTTGATTCTTTATGAATATCCCCAAAAATTTGTGGATATATGAGATACCCTTTTAAAAAGAATATAAGCTAGATTTTAAAAGTAGAGTTGTCTCCAAAAAATCTAACGAAAATAATCGAGCACGACTTATTAAATCTTATAAAATAATATCAGCATCTACACAAGTATAGACATCTATACTTGATGGAGTTCACCTATAATTAACAAGAGTTACAAATGAGTCACAACTTTAAGAGAAGTCAAATTAATTTTCTGTCAAGTTAACTTATGATAAATAAAATGAAAGGAACCGAGTATTCTTTACTAGTCATAATAAGCTATTTACAAGTCAAAAAGGAAATTGGGAAGGAGGGACCAATTCGTGAAAAAATAAAAATATGGTTGCTAAGATGACAATTCATTACGATATATACTAAATTTCTACTAATTATGCCTTACAAAAGCTAGTCAAATGTGATATGTGAATTGAATTGGTTGAGGGGGTGGGGTGATTTTGCCACTTCCACAACCAACAGGAGAAGAGTTCAAATTCTTGAAATTGTGATCAACTTGTGTCTTCCAGTTATTAGTAAGCACAGCATTAAATATTGACTTTGTGAAAGCAACATTACTTTCGCCCTAAAAAATCAAATCCGTACAAAATAAAGTAGATTTTGTAGGTATGACTTTTAACACAACCACCAAAATGCACGTTGTAGCTAATTAAGACCAAACAAATTAAAGTCATTCTCTATATATAGTTTCAACCTGTCCTTTTGCTTTTCCTCTCCTTTAATATAATTTCTCTCTCACATTCTTCTCTGTCTTTTTTTACTCTATAGGATAGATTTTCATGCTAAATTCAGTAGTAAACAAATAAAGGATCTTCTTGTAGTTATTTAGTGGTAATAATATAATTGTAATTATATTATTTAATGATAATAATATAAATCAGTGGCAGATTTAGCATTTTCGCTCAAGAGTTCAAAAAATATAAATATGTGAATTATTGTTCAAAGTGCAAACTCCAAAAAGATATCACTGTCAATACTTCTCAAGCACATTTATAAATACCACTCGACGACGTTTCATTAATTGAAAAGACAAAATAATATTATCAGTTGAAACATCATAAAACATATTTTTTTTTAAATTAAAGGAACCATACAACTGCTCAAGAAGTCATCATTCATTCTACTCCACGACTCAGTTTTAATTAATACCAAAAAAAGCTCTTTCAAATGATGCAATAGCAACTCATAGAAGTAAAGAAAATTTCATCAAATAAAATATAATAGGATAATACAAATCCGTAAACTGAAGAAAATATTCACAACCTAAATTACATAATCTAGTGTGTATATATAATTTATTCCAATATACAATATATTTTTTTATGGGTGTTTTATCCTAATTTATAATATATTTTTTTTGTCGAGGGATTCGGGTCCGTAATAACTAGTGTACCTCGATTACATTCGTTTGTGGCACGCTTTTCCTGGCCTATTTAAGGTGAAACTAAAAGACCATAGCTTTCTTTTTCTGCAAAAATGAGAAGCAACGCTATAACACCGCGTGAAAATTTATCGAAATGTCTCTAAAATAATTTATGTGTGTAACGTATTTTTCAAAGCTTCAATGAGAAATTTGAAACTGAATTTGCGATCAGCGTGGAAAATTAAGTCGGAAAATAATTTCAACTCGATTTTAACGCGAAAAATACTAATTATTTTTCCCAAAAAAAGCTAAAACAGTGAGGTTTCCACGTCCAGGTCACGACGCACCTGGGATGCGGAACCACACTTGGTTTCTTTCTCCGAAATTTTGACTAGACTCATTTTTTTCCGCAAAAAATCAACTGATGCGCGTTGCAATTCTTGTAGTTATCATATGATCAATATAGAGATTTGTGCAAAAATAGTTCTCCTCCATCTTCGTAATTCCTGTAGTTATTATAGTTTTTTTCAAAAAGTCAAATAATATGAACTTTGACTAATATTATTTTAAGATTATTTTTTTAATTATATTTATCTGAAAAAATTGTAACTTATAGTATTTTTATTTTCGAATATATAAAGTTTTATTTTAAAATTTAAAAAAATTGAAACGTGACAACTAAAAATATACGAAAGGAGTAATTCTCTGCTCCATTCAAATCCAACAAATAGTAGTTGTTTTTTTCTGAAAGTGGATTTATTGTTAAAGCATCCCAAGTATATAGTGTTATTGCATTGTAACTTATAAAGTAGTTTAAAATTGATTACATCAAATTAATGGATACTATTTTATATTTTATTTGTCTCATATTAACTGAATTTGTAAGGTAATGCACATATATTAAGAAAAATATTCAAAGACAAACTTTACACCATATTTTCCACTATTGCTTTTCGTAAAATCATAAATATATAGTGTAATTTATTTCCTAGAAAATATAAAAATTCAATAAATGAATGGTAAATATGGAAAAAGTTTCAAACATTCATCTTGAACTTTGAAAAATTTAACTATTTTGAACCTTGAAAAAAGTCTAAAAAATTCAATTAATTTGAGACGAGGGGAGTATATTGTTTTATCTGTTACTCATAGATTATCTGTTTTCGTCTGAATTATATTGTTTAATCATTGGAAATTAGGATTGGTGTAAACCACCAAAGAATGTTATTTAGATTAACTTTAATTAGGTTATTAATTTTGATAGCTCATTTCTTAGTAACATAGGTAAACTAGTAAAGGTCTCAACAACCTTTTGTTCGCACACTCAACAAATAAGATATTTAATATTCTCAAATTGTTTAAATTATAGAACATACTTAATATATCGAGTTGATCCACAATTTGATTTCAAAAGAAAGAATATAAAGACGACGACAACAATAACATATCCATGAAATTCCACAAGTACGGTCTGAGGAGAGAAAAATATACGCAAACTTTACAACTATTATATAAAGATAGAGAGACTATTTTTCAAAAACCTTCGTCTCAAAAATCAAGTGCCATAAGCAAAAGAGAAAGAATATAAAAAAAAAAAACGTGAATATTTTGAAGAAAGATTCATGATTTTCTAGCTAACTTTTTGAGATCTTATTAATTTACTATTATGTGCATGTAATAATATATAATATATGCATAATAAACGTACTATAAAGACGAACTCATGATTGTATCATAAATACATCACCCTTTTTGGGGGTTGACCAATAAATTAAAAACCAAAAAGAAATGTTATTTTAGAGTCTATATGCCAATTGCCGAAAGCACATAAATATTGCACGCCTAAATTCTTTTTATTACTTAAAAGATTATCTTAGAAAAGAAGGAAAAGGTAGACAAAAAAACAGGAGAATGTTTTGTTGTTTTTTTTGTCTTATCGACATATTGGTCCTTCAAATATGGAAAGCTATGCTATAATATATGATTCTAGTCACAATTCAATAGGAAAAACAGATTTCATTAAGATACTTGAACTGTGAATATTCAAATCAAGCATTTAAATACGTGATAAAGTGTTGAATTTATTTAGACTCTTCTGGCTTAACTTTTGATTTCCTGCTAAAATTAAGACTACCAATGCATATAATTGAGGATATCGACATATTTTTAATGATTAACTTATCTACATAATGTTTAACATTCCTTATGAATATTTTTTTATGTGTTCAGATGCTTTATTAAAATAATATAACATTATTTACTAACAAACTATCATCGAGGTATTCAATTAAAAAAAAAAAGAGAAAGATTTATTGGTACATGTTTAACATGGAAATGGCACCATCAATCTATTCCCCACCATTATAAAAGAGTTGCCAGCTAAAAAGATGTGTAGTAGAGATTTGAAAGGGGCCATTCCAAATCCCATGCAATTACAAAATTCACTACTTTCCTAAAAGGATTGCTCATTTTGCAAGTTTTCTCATTTCTTAAAGTATAGGTAGCATGCTTATCTCATTGATCAACATTATCCAGTGGACCACTCTCCAAATAATAATGGAAAAATTACAATCAAACGTTATATGACCATCTAGTTTACAAATTAAATATGTACACTGTATATAAATAATATATACTTTATACATATATACAACATATCAAATCGAAATATATGAATAGTATCTACTTCAATCATATCACTATACTAGTTGTGGACAAAGAATATATTTACGTAAGTTTCTCAATAATCATTATCTTTTGGTGTTCACATATATAGGATGAAGAAGATATATCGTGGGTCAATTTTTGGTGGACTTTGCTGTGGCTAGGTTTCGGCTTTCATGTGAACCACCACGAAATAGAAGCCCAATAGAGCCAAAAGCCCACTGTTAAGCCCTTAAGAGAAAGCCCAAATAAGCTATTCTAACCCATTAAAAATAGAAAAAATTACTTAAGCGAATTCTTTTTAATAAATAATTATTGATTTTAACCATACTTTTTATTTATTACCATTTATAGCAATATTTAGCAATACTATGATAAATATGCACTTGTATTAAAAGTGAATTGTGCATTTAATATAAATGTATTATAAGTGTTCAATGAAAATAAAATTGTTATTGCTATAAATGGTTAATACTTTCTTAATCTAGTATATCTAGGTAAGTTTCACTTAAAAATAGATGATTAACCACAAATTACAAGCATCTTCCAAAATTGACTTGGTTCCAATTTTTATTGCAAACTTCTTTACTTTACTACTTTGAGTGAGCTTACTTTCTATTTAGCCCGTACACGTTTTCATAAAACTCACTTACACTTAAAAAATTTCTAAATTTCACTTCTTAGGCACTTTTATACCTTCCAATATATGAGCTCTTACAATAATAGCTCCCAAATTCAATAGCAGCCTGTCCATAATACATCCTGCTAACACGACCTTCGAAGGCTTCACCATTGACTCATTCTGGGATGACATTAAATTACTACAAATGAAACCAAACCAGTACTGGGCTAGCACTATCAAATCCTTCTTTTCAATCTGCACCCCTTCTTTTAACTACTCAAGTGTACCGTCACTCAGTAACAAGGCCAACGACCCCTTCAATTCATTAAACTGTCTAGAGATCTTGTCACCGTAGGTATGCAAAGTCCAGTTCATACAATCAAGAATGTCATTAATATTCGATTCCCCACATTGCACCATCTTGCCCTGAACTTCTACTTCCTAGAGTAGCTTTGGGAATAGCCTTGAAGTATGCTTTATAGAATTCACAAACCCAAGTAGGAATGTAGGGTTCCCAAACCTTGGTGAAGAGTTAGAAGTTATGGAATTTGATTATTTCCCTAACATCAGGATAACAATCTAATACCCCATCTAGGGAAAGCCTTTTCTCCTCTAAATTGTCTTCAACCCCCTCGTCTTTAACCTGTTTAAATATCGGGGATGGATCTCAAGCTGAATACTATCAACTGCGAGTCCCAGGGGGTTCTCTGGTGTTTTACATCTGCCTTTGATGTGGCAGCATTTGGGAGGTCGAGCCCTATGTGATAGAGTATGGACAGGGATCCTTAATCCCTCCTCTTCTCCCTTTGAACCAGTCCAATTCGGAGAGAGAGAATATTCCTCAACAACTTTCAACATCACAACCTATTTACCTTAGCCTTGGACCTCCCTACGTCTACATGGACGTTTCTGTTGTTCTTCGGCGCCTTCATGTATGACCACACCTTTATATCTATTTTAACATATATTATGTACATATGCATGTTTCTTTACATAATATTATTATTTGATTAAGTTATTTATAATTTACATATCTATATTAATATGTATTTTGGCTATTAATTAGATGGCAGTCTATTTGATTTTCCTTCAATTTATTTAAATTATAATCACTTTTATCTTAGTTATTTAAATTTTAATTAAGTCAATTTATGATCTAATTAATTCGATTGACCCATTTTAAAATCCAGATCCAACCCATTTCTTAAAAAATTTTAATCCTATCCATCCACTTATTTTGATCAAATGAACACGATTTAATCTATTCTTATTTGCCTTTTTAATAAAATACCCCCAAAACCCTATTATCATTTTCTCTCTTTCCCCCTTTCCACCTCCTAAACCACGGCCCTTCCCCTCCACGCGACCACCACCGCCGCTGCGAGCTGCCGGACGGTAAACCCACCTGAAAACTACCGGACACCACCCTTTCTCCCCCGCTCTGCCACCACTCATAAACGTATTTATAAATCTCACTTCATCTAAGAAGATTGGACTTTTAATTTTGTGAATGGAGAATCTTTTGATTTAGGAAATAGTGAAATTGTTTGATCGACTGCTCAGCAGGTGACCTCTGAATCCATGACAACTACCCAGACTACAATGAGTCAGCCTAGTAAAGCTAATGATCGAGCAGCTTCCTCATTCAAAAGATTGGGCAGGAAATCACCATTTATGAGATATGGACTTCCTATGATCTCACTAACGGTGCTTGGATCTATTGGTATTAGCCAACTTCTGCAAGGCAGGTTAGTTATACTTAATCTCAAACTACTCAATTGATGTTCCTTTTAATGCTGCTGAATATATTCTTAATTTCGCATCAGAGGTATTGTAGAAACCCCCAACGGCTTAGGGTTGAAAATTGTTTAGCCTGTGTAAAGAGATTCCTTGAACAGAAAAATGGAAGTTCATCATGGATGCTCGATGAGTGAAATGGCACGTGTAACTAATCTTTTTTGCTTTGCTCTTACCGTATTCTTGCATCTTATCACTTTATGGCTTTTCTATTATTTAAATTTAGTTGCCTATTATTATGAGAATTGCATTCAACTTTCAAATTGTGTAACATGGCTTAACTTGGTCTTAGTAACACAGTTAACCTGTTAAACAATATTTTGTGTAGCTACTAGCTGATAATTAGCTCGCTAATCTCCAAATCACCTTTAAACCCACCTGGACACCTTGCAAGTGACAACTGTGTTGTCTTCATATCACTGCTGCCTATTCTTGAAATAACTAAGGACAGTGTATTGATGAAATTGTAGTGGTTGATGGCTAGATTGTATGGTGCTCGGTAAGATTTACATATTGAAGCATTAAGAGTCAATGGGTGGAAGAAAGAAACTATTACACATGATATCAATCACAACAATTTCTCTCTTACCTTTTACTATTTACTTTTGTCACTCTATCATTGTTTCATTATGACTTTATCTTCACATAATGGCGTGATCTGCGAGAAGAAGAGGAAACAATATCATGAAATAGACAAGGCATAGGGAACGTATTGTTATCATTGCATGTAATGTGATCATGGTAATAGACTTGAGCCTTGGGGTTTGCTCCCTTTAAAGGTCTCAAGATCGAAACCCACTGGGTGCAAACAATTTTTGAGGGCCATCGGACTAGGTAAAACCTGAATTAACCGTAGTGCACTTGCGGGAAACTCCTTGCCGAGGGCCTGTGCACTCCGGGATTAGTCGGGGCTCTAAGAGACTCGGACACCCGGTACAAATCAAAAAAAAAAAGATAATAAGTTTTCATTAGTCTAGTCGTTCTGACTGTTGATTTGCTGATACTACAAATTAAGAGGAAGGAAGCCATGGAGAATGGGGCTAGAAGCAGCAAGCATGGCAAGACTACTGCGTCTTTGCTAGATTTGTTACCTAGTGAAAGAAAAAAAAACATCTCAAATTTGCTAACTCCATAGGTCCACGGTTTTAGAAAAGCTCATTCTAGACAAACAAATGATGGAATTTGTTGCGACATGAACAGAGAAACAAATGGTTGAATTCCCTGGGACATAAACAATACTCCATAGCTTGAGTCCAACTAATCTCAACTCCTCAATTTTCCCATATCTTTATACTTTGTAACAGAAATGGAGTGTGATTTATTTTTAGCCCATTAGATTTATAATTAATATGGCTAGACAGACGCTCAAACACACATTACCTTTACCTTGTACAGTAGCACAGTTAAAGGTTATTAGATAATTATTAAAATGGTTGCAATTAGCTTTACCTGCACAAAGACGTGTTTATACATTACCTACAAGATAGATGATTATGAAGTTTGGTTTATAAAATCTAGAATCCTTGGACACTGTTTTGCTTTTCAACTATAAATATGGCACACAACCTTTGTGCTGTTGATATTTATAACATTATTGCTTTCGGCCCAAAAAAAATGATAAATGCTAACATAAGTGTATTGTCAGACAATTCAAGGCTAAACATATTGATAGCTCAAGAAAAAACAACAATTGAAGAGGAGATTTTCATTTACCTTGTTGATGCCTAAATATCGTTTGTATTTTCTTGTTTTAGGCCATTGTGCTTTTGATTTCTCACACACTGATGTTATATTGACTCTTATCTTTTTGGATCATTATGAGGAAAATGATACTTATATGTATATTGCTAATGCAATTATAACTCACTATACTTTGTTAATGCTACCAACTATTGGCATCCTGCTAGAGTTGAATTTCAGTAGCTGGAATGAAAGCATAAATTTTATGGGTTATTTCAATTGGCCTGAGTGTACTGTCAATAAGGGCTAGGCATTAAAACACCCCATTTCTTAACCCCCTGGGTGTATTTATGTGGTTCATGCCCACCCTAAGCAGTTTAGCTTCCAGACAGTGAAAAATTTGACATTTTTGTGATCTCCCTGTTTTTCCTGGGACAGTTTTCTCCTGCCATTAATTGTGTGGGAGGTTTCCAAACATTGTCCTGTTCTTTTTTTTCTTGGCTTAAGACTAAGTGGTGCAAAATTTTGTAGTTTAGCAAGGATATAGCTAAAGTAAAGGATGATCAAGAGTGGGAAATCATCGAAACAAGAAAAGCTCTTTCCCGTTATGGACCTGTCAATGCATATAACCCCAAAAAAATGAACTTGGAGGAAGAACTAAAGGTACAGATAGTCTCGCCATTTGTGTGTATGTGTGTTGAATTCCTTTCTAAAGCTTACCTTGGTGTCTATTATCCTTTGCAGGCTTTGCAAGAGAAGGTTGATATTAATGATTATGAATATAAGAAAATCCCTAAGCCCAAGGAAAGCAAATAAAATAACAATGATGTTACTGTGATTCTCTTGTGCAATAAATTTGCAGCTCGTTGGCTTCTCTTTTGCGGAGGCATTTGAATGATTTAATATGAGGCAGCTCTTCCGTCCGCAAGTTACTTGCTACTGTTGGATGTAATTTTCACTGAGTTTTTAGCTGAGTATGCAACTCTTAAGTCAAGTTTTAAGTTTATGCGTTCCATGCTTGAAATAATATGGGCGCTATCGTATTGTTTAATTCCTATATTAGAAGTTGATTTTCCTAAATAGTAGTTTACCCTTCAGGAAGGATTCTGGCTTGCTCTATTGTCTTGTTTCTTTAGAAGTTTGGTTACATATACTACTAATCAACAAAGGCTTTTGTTTCCTTTTCTTATTTATTTTCAGTGCGTGTAACATGTATTAAAACTATCCAATTTTATTATGGTCATTATGTAACTAAGCTCCTAAAAATAATTACATGCTCCATGTATTTTTCTAATTAAAAAACAAAAGAACTCAACTAACTGGCTTAGACGGTGTTTGCATAGTTGTGTTTTTGGTAATTAAACATTTATCAATTTTTGAACATGTTTGATAAAGGCACGAAGTGCTTAAAAAGTTTTTGAATAAAAAAAATCAAAAGCCAAAATTAAAGAGCTACCTACTTTTAGCTTTTGACTTTTAGGAATTGTTTGGTGTGAGATATAAATTATAATAATTTCAAGATAAAATATAAAATTATTTTATTCCATGTTTGGCGTGAGTATGAGATAATTTTTGAACTATTTATTCCATCATTTTTGCCTTGCTGATAGGATAAGTTATCCCATATATATGACAAAATATGAAATAACTTATTCTAAGCTAACTTATTCCGGAATTAATTATCTTAAGATAACATGTTGCCAATCAAAGGTACAAGTTAATTCAAACACCTTAAGAGTGGTATATTTATTCATTATAGCTACTACTATTTTTACTTTTCCTTGTACATAACTTTGGTTTTCTAGGCAAAAAAATACCCATCATCTTGGTTCGAGACCCGTAAATATAACGCATTTATCCACAGCAAAACTTAAATCTAAACCTAAAAAATACAATCCGTTTACGGTTGCCTTACACGTTTGACAATCATCATCTTCTATACACAACATTCTGCATATGACCTTTAGATGAGGAGTGAGTGATATGGTAATTGGCTACAAGTAATCAAACATACTTGTAGACTATAGTATAAAACTGGTCATATATTCCAACGAAATGCAACTCTCACTCTTTACAACATTATAGATGCCAAAAAAAAAAACATTTGGCCTGGTAAACACTTTGTCTACCATAAGGAACTTGGTTTACCCACCTCATAATATTTTGGCTACAATAAGAACCTATGCATAATTGGGGCAAACATCCAACATTTTGTGAAAACTTTCAAAGAGAGCAATAAATTTACTCTAAAAAGACAGTAACATGATACCCTCTTTCTCCCCAATTCTCACAATACTGACTTTATCTAACGACTCAGCCCCTGGCTGACAACACATCTAAACCTAGACCGGACGATGGTCCATCGGGCTGAGGGAGTTTTTTGATATTTCTGTTGTAGTTAACGTCTTGTCCTAATGGGAGGTCCAAGAGGTATTTTTCCTTGTTACCAACTTGCTGCAGATGCATCAGTGCAAACATGCTGATTGCAACCAAGGCTGCATTCCCCAAAATTCCACCCACTTCATCCACTCTAAGAGACTTCCTAAAGAAATTTAAACTAGAAAAGAACATATTGAATAGAGCATTTGATCTCTTCCTCATCTGCGCCGTCAAATTTTCACCTGGGGCGCTTGTAGCAGGATCATAAAGATTTTCAGGAGAAACAAACTGACTGGCATTACGAACATCTCCCACCAAAGATTGAGCTTCTTCAATGAATTTATATTTCTTACCCTGATGTTCAGCTAATCGCATCGCAAGTATAATTCGGCTTTGCTCTAAGCGAGCAAGTGCAGCATCCTTTTCTGCACGTTGCTGATTTTGCACGGTCTGGTGCAAATGCATCCAAAAAGAAGAAAAAGTTAGGAAATCAATTACCTGGCATACATAATATAATATTGAAGTCGATCAAACTGCACAGTCATACTTCTTTTAAAATAATTTTTTTACAAAAACAGAGAAAAAAAAAAAAAAAGAGCCAACTACATGAATGTTTCAAGAACATATTCAGCAATAAAGAAGAGGATCCCAGGAATAATGTAATCACAGGATCTATCCATTTACATTTTCATAAGCCAAACTTGAAGCTTCTTCTACTTTAAACACTCTTATCAATGTAAGCAGCTCAAACCGACTAGTCTTTGACCACATTCTGTACCATTCCTAATTGCTTTTTTAACTGATTCTGTAAGACAGTACTTTACCTTTAAACACTCTTATCAATGTAACAGCAGCTCAAACCGACTACTTGTCTTCGCACCCATATCCCTGTACCATTCCTAATTGCTTTTTAACTGATTCTGTAAGACAGTACTTTACTCACAGGCATTAGCAGCGCCTGCCCAAAGACCCCCACCACTCCAGAAAGGCAAAAGTAAACGTTCTAACACATCATGAACCACTTCAAATAATGCAATTGAAGAACAAAACATAGATTGCATTCATTACTTCAAAGCTGACTAGCAAGAAAAGTTGGTCTTATGCATAGGGTACCACGATTCGCACATGGACCATCGAAATACATGAACCAGCGCAGTTATCATTGATAAGAACTCCCTAAGTTTACCTGTGTCGGACAGAAATGGCTGAGAGATTCAACCTGAAAAATTGGCATTGTCTCTAGGCTCAGACGCATATTTAGCACACTGACAGCGGCTAACTGGGATTATTTTCTCATGGTAAAACTTGTGAACATTTTGGAGCAGTCATTTAAGATAAATGGTAGGCTTGTCATGAAGCAATACTCCGTACAAAAAAAATTGAGATAAGAGAAAAATATTTCACAGAAAGTGGAGATATTTCTTAATCTTAAACTATAACTGATACATGGGTAATAATCTTGGTTTTGTTGAGATCCTAGAATTACTCATTGATGATGTAGTTAATGTTTTGTTTGGATAAGTTGATTACAGATTAGTATTAGAATTGGTTGGCTCTTTTAACCATTATACTTTGATCTTTGTCAGTTTCTTTTTTGGGGGGATAATGGTGGTGTCCGAACTAGCTTGTGCGCACCTCGACTATTCCACAGGTACCCTATCAACACAGGTACCAAGTAACTGTTCGGGAATTTGAACCCTTATCTCCAAGGTTTACCCCCATTTCATTGACGTAGGCCACATCCTTAGGTGTTGCACTATGATCCTTTGTTTCCTCTAAAGCCTCCTCAAATGATATTGTGCTTTTCTTCACTTACTTTGGTGGTTAGTCATGATTGGATAACGCTTGAATAATGAATAAACTTCTAACACTTTGGCAAATGTATGTCCTAAGGTTTCTTAACCCCACCTTTCTAATTCATATAGCAAATATTTATGCAATTACAGCCAACCGTCAACCCAAATATCAACAAATCCAAATTTTCCAAGCACTTTTGATTTGGATATTTTGGGCAACACTTGGGTTGGAACTTTAATTGCTTCAACCTTTTGTTAAGGTCTCAATAATGCAAGGGTGTGACTTAGCAATCAAATGAAGTAGGAGGAAAACCATTCAGAGACAAAAGCACTGCAAGATAATTTCTTCCCATCTGCCTAATCTTCAGCGAGAAAATTTATCCAAAATTGATGGGAGTCAATAGGTATCCAGTGCAATAGTTGAGGTACACACAAGCTCACTCGGATCATCTTCATCCCCCCAAAAAAGAACCAATAACTGTCAAGTACCAAAATGTGATACTACACTAATATATGCAAAACATATCCTTAAAAGGGTAAAACCAACTTCTTCTAAGTTGTGGTGGTTAAGACACTAGAGCTCTCCATACTCTCTTTCTTAGTTCCATCAAATATTTTAGCTTCACCTCCAGGTCCATGGAAGATTGTGACTCCAAAGGTCACTCATCCTTCCATTTTGGGTGCCCATAAACTTGCAGAGGCCAAAGTTAGAAGCGTTGCAGCCTTTGGTGGTGGTTTTGCCTTATTGTTGCTTCTATAGAACCTGCTTTGTTTGAAGCTGTCCACTAGTATTAGAATCTGCTTCAGCATCTTCTGATCTATTCTTGTGGAAAGTTGCAAGGAAGTCTTTTCTTGAACAAAGAACTGGGTTTATCTATTTGGTAAACAAAACTAGAGCAGTCTAAGATAGTTACCTAATGATTGGCCATCCGTCCTGCTCCTAGTTGTTGTTCCATTTTATTACTAACTATATCCTATCATTATCAAATTTTCATAGTGCAGTTCACACAACCATTAATGTTGGATACAATGTTTTTATGTGCAAGCAGACCTACTAAACATCAAAAGAATAATTTATGCCGACCTCGGCAAACAAAATTGATACCAACCTCAATGAACATATGCCATAAGAGATGTGTAAGTAAACGCAGCAAGAACATTTGCCCCAAGAAAGTTGTTTAATATGCAGAGTAAAATAAATGCCACTAACAATTTTTGTTTAACAAAATGCAGGGAACAAATATCCAACATGGCATATCGTAGGATTTCTGAAAACCTAGTTCTTACATAAATAGAAAAAAAATGACTAAACAACCCCCCCTTCCCCCCCCCAAAAAAAAATATATATTGTCATTTAACCAACTATACACTTACTTTACAGTCTCCACAGCATCCTATTATCCCCCTAAACCTTTTATTTTCGGAGTTTCCTAAACCTTAAACACAGACCTATCCAAGAAAACCAGATATAAATGTTTTTTTCACACGCATTGAGGTCCACTCCCTTCTCTCTTATTTCCCCCATTATTTCCAAATCAGTGGAGCACACTTACTTCTTTATCCATTTTTTTCTAGACAAACTCTCCACCACCAAAAGAACCTCAAAAACTCGCATTTTTTGCAAGCTTCAACTCTCTACAGCAGTTCACAAATCCAATTTATCTCTTTATTTTCTTTTATTATTCTAAGGATTTCCATTTCCCCACAATCTTACACAAAATATTTGGATCTCAACCATGTTCATTCGAATCGAACTACATAGTTCTTGTCATTTTTCTTTTCTGAGAAATGCCATGAAAATCGTGCTTGCGCTGAGAAAAAGGAACAAGATCAATTTAAAAGTAAGTTTAAAAAAAAAAAAAAAAAAGAGGTAATAAAAGCTAATGTCAAGCTCAGATTGTCATTAAAACAGATCTCTTCCTACCCCAATAACACGCAGAACAATTGGGTTTCAAATGCGAAAGACATTGTATTGTTAATTCTTCTGTGACTTACCAACTTATCTCATATTTCCTTCCTAATTAAATTTTTTAAAAAATTCAAACATTAGTTGGGTAGCCAAGAATCTGAACATAAGGGTGAATGTGTGTTTATGGGCCACTGTTTCTAATGCTTGAACTTTGATAATGGAAAGAATTTCAATTTTGAGGAAGATGAAAAACAGGGCAGTTGTCTGTGAATTGCTTTAATGAGCCTGAATTCTGATATACAGCTGTCTATTCTTTGAATTTTGGGGTTCTGATAGTTCACAGAAGTGGCGATAGCAGTGGCCATGGTCTTTGGTGGGTGTAATTACTGTGGTACTTGGATAAAGAGAAAGAAAACAAAAGGAAAAAAAATAAATTGTAAATGTTAAGTTGAATTAATAGTATAATCTCCTATTGGAAACTAACACATGAACTATTTAATTCGACTTTAGCAATTTTAGGTCTTTTTGCTCAATCCTAACGCGCTTACAAGAGGTGTATTCAACTTTTTGGACAGGCCAGCATTTAAGGGTTACGAAATTCTGAAAATAAAAGGTTCAGGGTACCCCTGTAGAATAAGGGCATAGTTGGTAAAATGACAATGGGTTGGCAGGCCTTTTAACCATTTTCTCAACAAAAATACTACCAAGTCTCTCATCTTGTATCAAATATCTCTATAAGCAACAAGCTGTCAAAGTCCTGTTTGTATAAAATTATGGCATGGGATAATGTAGGATACCATCTTACGCAGGCTATAATTGCATGTCGCAGTATCACATAACCACAAGGTTTTTGCAGTAACATCTCTACACTAATTTGATAATAGCAATATCAATATGAGAACATACACTGCTTAAAAATTTGAAGAATGAAAACAAAAAGGACACACTGTTTTGTGTTTTCTTTCTTTTCATATCCATTTCTTCCTTTTCCCCTTGCAATTACTGCAGAAGAGTCCTAAATGAGATGTACTAACATACAAACAAGCTGGAAACATGCTAAGCAGCTCCTCGGCTAACAGAGAGGATTATATCATGACGTTTCATCGAACTGTGCAAGCCACATTAATTACAGCGTAGAATCACAAAACCTCAAATCTATAGGTTTGGTCGAGAATTTCATTACCTAAGTACGCCACTATAGCCACTAAAAGGGTCATATCTAAGGCTCGACACAAGGATAGATAATTTCAAACAAGTTTGGTTCATTCCAACAGTCAGATAATGAAAAACGAACAAATTAACAGACGAAAAAGAAAAGAAGGAGAAGTTACATGGAAGAACTCGAGCTGGTCCTCGAGGTGTTCAAGTGCGGTCCGAATAGCGTTGAGACTCTTCGCCTCGTGAACGGCGAATTCATCATCGTCAAGACGGAATTCCTTAACGAAAACGTAACCAGCCTTTACCTGATCTCCATTGTTATCGGTTTTCTTGTTCGAACGATTATTGTACAAGTCATCGGACTTGTTGCGAGACTTTAGGAAATGAGCTCGAGAAACTGAGTGAATAGCATCGCTCAGCTTATCGTGTAAATCCCAAATTTTCTCGAGCACGGCTTCTATTTCATATACCTCCATTTCCCATTTCATGGAGGAAACCACGCTCTGGAGGGAAAGTATATTGAATTAGCTAAAAGCAAAAAGGGAAAGGGAAGAGAGAGAATTCTAGAGCTAGGGTTTGTATTATTTTATTTGTGCATTTTTAGCAATAACAAAAGCATATTTTGGTGCGTAGTGACCTGGCACTCCGCTACCGTTACAGCGTGGAAACGTGAGGCTCTCCTGTCAGGGGTATTTTATCATTCTGTGTCTGTGCAACCTCTGGGACGATGAATTTATCCTTATTTAAAAATTAATAAGTAAATAATGCTTTCTCTATTCGAGTGATTTTCTTTTTAATCACACAAATATTTAAAAGTAATTTTATAACATAACTTTCAAAAGTCTTCCTTTAATTCTCAAACATTGTATTTAGTCAAAGAGTGTCATATAAAATGGGACACAGGGAGTACTAAAAATAATAAAATACCAGTGAAATCCTACCAGTAAGGTTTGGGATGGTAGATTGTACACAGTCCTTTACCTCATAAAGATAGAGAGGTTGTTTCGGGGGAGCGTAAAATATATTCTAATCTTACAACTACCTCATATAGATAGAGTGGTTATTTCTGAAAAAACCGTCATTTCAAAATAATCAGGCCTCAAAACCATAAGATACTAGATATGAAAGAGAAATGACTCATTACCTGTTGACACCCAATTTTTACCCTCCACGGTGTCAAATTAATCCTCGGAGCGTTATTTTTAATTTTTCAAAATGTTTTTTCAAATAATTAAAAAAAATTAATAATTAATTAAAACCGGGCGCGTGTGTACACGCGCCCCTAATATCAAACCTTTCCCCTCCTCTTCTTTCTC
>JAABOM020000075.1:2267531-2287249 GCA_011800125.2 Solanum clarkiae | reverse complement strand
AAAAATATATTAATTTAATTATTTAACTTTCAACTACTCAACTTCAAATTATTACTTTATTAACATATCTATATTATAAGTAATTAAATTTATTTTCTCATTTTTGTCCGTTCATAATAGATTAAACTATTACATCAAATTAATATAATATTTATTTTAATAACAAACACTATTTATATATAATTATTAAATTGATATGACACATACGTGCAAAACATGTACACTAAACTAGTATCTTTTAATAAATAGGCACATAGAAGATATTATATTTATTTAAACCCTAAACCTTATTTTTTTTTCTTTAGAAACTACATTTTTGCAAGTCTAGTTTAATTTGTTAATATGGTAAGTCTTAAAACAAGAAGATCTAAATTCTATTTTTTTTTTCAGATGGTACATTTGTCAAATCTAGCTTGCTAGCAGTTTAGGTCTTGAAATTATAAGAATTAAACCCTAATTTTTTTAAAAGGTATATTTTTTCAAATCTAATTACGACCTAAATCCTAATTTATTAGAAGGTGCATTTTCAAATCTATTTTCTTAGTATTCCAAGGTTTCTTTGTTAATATGTAGGTTTAAAATTGTTGGTTCATTAGTCGTATTCCATGGACATTATAATTGTGTCTTGATTTTATTTAGTTTGACATTTATTGTTTGTTATGATTATCAACCCTTGACTAACAACAATTATTTTTTCATCCTAAGCCAATTAACAATTTATTTAATTACATAAATTTTTAACTAAATTAGCACTACGAAATAATTAATTTAACACATCAACATTATGAAATTAGTTAAATAACAAATTCATAATTAGATAAATAATAAACAAACAATTAACATTTAATAAGTATTCATGAAGTGATACTTAAAGGACTTATACAACACACTAAATTAGTGAGTTGTGTCACTCTATTAATTAATCATAACGATCATTAAGGCATGGTCCAATTATGTGTAACATTTCAAGACGTTTTAGCTAAAACTGGGTTAGAATATCAAAAGGGGGTTAAAACACATTTGTTAGTGGAATTTTTGGCAAAGAAATTCCGGAGGTAATTTTTCTGGCAAAGTTGCTTAACCAGAAGACTGTGCGACAGGTCCGTGCCATAGACTTGGCCCAACATAGTTAATTTTCCCCCCTTTGTTCAAAAAATATTTTTCATGACTGCAAGCCAACATACATCACATTTACAAAGAAGCCAACCAACTGATTGATAATCTAGCAAGTTAGGCCCTAGATCTGGGAGGGAGGTTAATTTTTCACAGTTTCCAAGACCTCCCTCAATAAAGCAAAAAAATCATCAATTGCGACAAGGCACAGATGGTCACCTTGCGCATTAAAACTACTCCAATCAAATCATCATATCGGAACTAATTACGGGACAAAAACCTAAGAAGGAGTATGCATGTACAAAAGAAGAGATATCTACATGGCTAGTCACTACTCCTACATATATACCGATTCAGCTTCCAAAAAGATCCCAAGCAAGAATAGGGCCTTCAGTCAAAGTCAAAGTGTAGTCAGCCTGCAACATCTCACTCATGCAAGAACTGCAAAATATACTCAATTAGACTTGTGACCACTGGAAAGGAAAGACAACGTGCAAATGAACTCACCACTAAGGACACCAACCATCTCCAAAACCTTAACCCACAGCAAACCAAAAGCCATCGTTCTGCAACACAACATGTGATATATCAACAAGTAAGATAATGTAAAGGAAGAAATCTAGACTACCTACCAGCCTTAGATATCCTATGCAAACTCGATCTTCTTCATAGATTTCGTACCCAGAAGTACAAGAGTCGAAACTGTTGGTTATTTAGTGCCTCGAGATATATTTGGCGTAGTCTAGAAGAAAAGGTAGTAGCTTAGGGGTCTGTACAACTAGGGAGTTTTATTTTGTTTATTTGGGCCTCATGGTCGACCCTTGTATGGACCCATTTAATCGTTAATAAAAAGGCCCAATGGCCAAAATTAACCCCCCAAAAAAATTAAAAAGTGAATTGAAATGGAACAAGTCCATGTCTTTGACTTGCTCCATTAGAATACTCGATTTTTAATTTAAGTGAGAGACATTTTTATCTTTCTCACCCTTTCTAGACTAGAATCTCATCGTTTTTCGCTCCAATATCAATAACCCACGCTTAATTCCTCTAAAAACATGTAAACTTCCTGAAAAGCATAGGCTAGAGAGAAGAAAGAAGAAACTAGGGTTGATCACATCAATTCTTCAAGAAATCTTCATACTACAAATATGTAAAGCTTCCAAACTTCGAAATTTCGACCATTATAGTATTTAAATTATCCTGTATTCTCATAGAGTTAAATTTCGAGTTTAATAATATTCCTTTCTCAATTTTAGGTATAAATTCTTGAAACTCATACATATGTTGTCTTGTAGTGATTTTTGAAGTATCAATTGACTGTCATAAAGTAAAGTCGAGTTGAAAAATCTTGGAATTAGTCTTATATCGTAAAAGTTAAAAAAAAAAAACCAAAAACACGTAGATGAGTTGAGTAAAGTAATATCTTTAATTATGTTTGAGTATGTCTTCACTTCTTTAATTCTCTTTGTTTTTCAATTTTCCTTCTGCCATTCTACTTCTTGTCTAGTTCTCCTCCTCCTTAAATTTTTCTCTTTCTCCAATTTAAATGAATACTCGATTACATAAGAGATAACACATTTGAATTTTGTCGAAAAATATGATTTTAGATAGAAAATTAAATAGAAAATTAGTTGATAGTTGAATATTCTCTCGTTTTCCTTCGCGATAGATTTGGTGGTCATATTTAAATTTTTTTTTTGCTAGTAGTATTAATACTAATCTCATAGTTGTTTAATCTTTAATTTTGGTTATCAATGGTATTTTTTGTGCTCCAACTATTGCATTATTTTATTATCATTATCATTCTCTCTTTTATTTATTGTATGATATTCTCCATTTCAATTTATTTTTTTGTTATTGCTCTCATATTTGTACACTCTTTTTAAGTTATTTGATAAAATTTATACTTTGCTCTTCCAAATCCACTTATGATATCATAATGGTTGTTAAATGCTATACGTAATTTGATTTTATTTGAAAAACATCTCAAATGGCTGAAATTGGAGAACCAATAGTCAAATATTTGGGCAAATTTGTGTGGTATGTGGTTTATATTCAAATTTCCATTTTATTTATTGTTTCATCCATTTTGTGTTTTTGAAAGTCCCATTTGTGGACTTTAGTTTTCCCTTTCATTCTTTTCCATATTAAATCAAATTTCCTTTTCCCATTGGTTCATTTGAATTTTACAATTTATAAAAATAAAGAAATATCTATTTTCCATATTTAAATAGAATTTCCTTTTCCACATATATTTAAATCGAATCATGTTGAAATATTGCAAAAATGTATTAATATGTTACCCTAATTTGCAGGCAGCCGTAATTCTAGAGAATTCTTTGGCCTTTTCTGCCCGCGAAGCGTGGCAATTTCTCTTCTCTTGCTTTTCCTCTTCTCCAAGGAACTGGGGAACTCCTTTCTTTCTCCAATCCAAATTCATCAACTATCCTTTTCTTTCCTTTTGATTCTCACTCCTCATCACTACTGAATTATAGCTGCGATTCAACAGGTCAGTTCATGGATTTTTTTTATCATGATTTCGGCGAAGGGGATACAAGTTATGTCTTTTGAGTTTTTGTTTTGGTTTGGCATATTGAGTATTGGAATGAGATGGGTTTAGATGGAGAAATTGATATTGGGGATTCATATACACGACCCACCTGATTTGATATTGGGGTGGTGTTGTTGCTCCTGTCGTGTTTTATATCATAAGTTGTTATTATCTATGTGTGTTAATTTTATTGTATTTACACACTATTATGTATTTTTCTTTATTAGTAGGTTCCACGAAACAGGCTCTCTGTGGTGCTGGTCCCATATTCTAACCTCTCCAAATCTCACTTATAAGATTTCACGGATATGTTGTCGTTGTCTATTTTTTCTTCAATAAATGCTATGGAAGGAACATATGTGCTTTTTGATGTTTTTCATCCCATGTTGATATTATTTCTTTAGATGGGTGGCCCCATTTTCTCTTTTAGCTTTGTTATTCCAAATTTCAATCTATTTACTATTTGCTACTTTTGCTTCCTTTTTTCATAGAAGCATTTGAAGTGAAACTAGAAAGGGGTGAAGGGAATTGTTGGAAATCTTGTTTCGTTTGTAGAATTTTAGTGGTCAAATTATTAAAGAGGTTGGTTTCTGGCAACAATTCATTTCAGGTTGATCCATAAGCCGAGAGAGTAAAATGGTGGACGAATTGAAGCAAGGAGAAAATTCATGGGTGGACACTACTGAGCAGTCAGATAGAGTATTTGATGTTGATAATAATGTTAGCTTGATGTCTGAATCAGTTATTATCACTGATGGGGCTAAACCCTTACATCCTCAGCAGCCTCCACCTCAGGTTCCCAGTGCCTCCTCCGATGGCCAATTGGGCATATCTGAACGAGCTGTCTCAGCAGCTGGTGCAGCATTTCTCTCTGCAGTCCTTGTTAATCCACTTGATGTTGTCAAGGTATTTATGCTAAGTACAGGCAATTTTTCCAATTATTTCATTCACCTTCTGCATATCTTTTGGTGTTTATTTCAGTTGTATCCAGAAGTTTTTGGTACTTCGTTGAATTTCAGATATAGGAATACTACATGTATACGATAAGTTGATTAGCTGACTAATTTCTGTTTCTGCACTAATTTACAGACTAGATTGCAAGCACAGGCAGCTGGAGTTGCTTATTCACATCCAATGAGTAACATGACTAGCCGCATGGCAGTTTTTGGACCAAATATGGTACAGCATGTTTTTAAGTGTTCTTTTTCTGTGTGAAAACTTATAAAAATACTTTAATTTGTCTTTCTCTAATATAGATTTGTTCACTTTGAAGTTCTTATCCTATTTCATCAATTGAGAACTGTAGTACTCCATCTGTCCCAAATTATCTTATTTTTTGAGGCTTTTTAAATGTTCGAAGTTGAATTCATCAGAGTTGAAACTTTTTTTATATTTCCCTTTCATTTATTGAAGGTTTACACTACATATTTATGACTTCATAAAGGGCAATATATTGAAAAGTATGTTTTAAATTTTGTGTTTGAATATTTTTCTTAATATGTGTGTATTGCCTCACAAATTAAGTTAAAATAAGACGGAGGGAGTACTAAGCGTGACCCAGCTTTCTTGTTAGTCATCATGTTAAAGTGAGGTAGTTAAGAAAAGAGGACATTAATTTGTGTATCTGTGTCATCTTTGTTGAACTTTTACATAGTAAAAGATGTTGTATATGTTGGACTTGAATGGCTTGCTAAGTTTTGGATTTTATAATAAAAGCTATGATAGTGAATTGTATCATAAAATTGTTTGCATCGATGTTGCCACAAGAAATGCTGGGCGCATTCATTATTAGTCGCTCTTTCTGCTCCCTTCCCTTTTTGTCATATTTGGTTCTTTCTGCTTATGGGTTTTGAGATGAGGGTTCCCACAAAACAGTCTCTTTACTTCTATGAGGTAGTGGTAAGGTCTGCGTACATTCTATCTTCCCCAGACCCCACTTGTGGGATTTCATTGGGTATGTTGTTGTTGTTGTTGATTACAATTGGAAGGATGGCCGTTCAGAACAAATTACAGCTAAGCGTCCACTCTTGTTTTCTAACTTCCCTTAGTGGTTTATACCTAGTATTATTGCAGACTTGCAGTTACATGAAACAGTTTATGTAAAGTATTACTTGTCTTACCTGCTTGATTAGTTATGAATAGTGTCGGAAGACACCAGACTGGGAGCTGGAATGAGAGCATATTTCACATAGCCATTAAAATCATTAAAATGAATCAACTTGACACTTGTTTATTTGATTTTTTTTAAAAAATATTAATCAACTTGATGCTATTATTAGTTAAAGTGTAAATTTGAAAACAGCTGCGACTGCACAAGAAACAAAAGAGCACATAAACTATGTAAAATGAGAAGAATAATTGACAGAATGTATTAAAGAAGTGAGCAGTTTCATTGTTTGAATTTATAGCCTTGAATAATACAATATAACAAGAAGTGCTTTGGTTGGGGAGGTTTGGGGGCAGGTAGCACATGCAGCTAGTTTGAGGTTGATTCAGTTGGTATAAATATTATCTATTCTTGGTTTATTTCTACATTGGTTTATTTCTACAACCATTTTGGCACAAGAAGAGGTGAAAACAACTTCCTTTCTTAGTTGGGTAGTAAGGGTGAAAACATGATTTTGTTATGGCAAAGAAACTGTATTTTCAGGATGTTCAAAATTTATTAGCATAGTTCCTGTGTCATTAGTGGCAAAGAGCCTAAAAGCTTCCACGGGTGTGGCCTAGTGGTGGAAGAGTTGAAGTAAAATCTCTGGGATCAAGGTTCGAATCCCAAGAGATATATTAGATCAACATTTCCAATTTGCCTACTCCCTGGTGGGGCAGTAGTTATTTGAGAACAATCTTAGGGTTCAAGGTTCAGCTTGGTAAAATATTCTATTTGTAAATGGCTTGATAGGCAGTAGTTACTCAATGCATATGCTAGTAGGTAGCATATACCCCTGTAGATTAGTCGAGGTGCATGCAGGTTGTCTCAGACACCAATATAAAATAGAAGTATATAATTTTTTTTAGAAAAGGGTCTTAAATACAGTATTTCCTGGGTGAGTTGTTGCACTCCCTTGTCTCAAATGTATATCTGCATTGATCTCTTGAAGAATATGGAGTTTTATAAATCTTTTCTTCTATTGAACTGAGATATTGATATTAACTTATTCACTTGTTCACTCAGATGTTTGCAGATCTGAGGTGTTCACCTTCATGTACCCGAGCTGGTGTTCATGGTACAGTATCAATCTGCCCAGCTGATTGTTTCCAGTACAAAGGATCACTTGATGTCTTCTGCAAAATTATTCGGCAGGTTGGCCAATTTATTGTCGTGTTTTCTCAGATGCTTGAGTGTGTTGATTGCTCTAGTCTTCATGTTTGTCTTCCGAAGTTTCATCTTGCAGTTTGGATTTTTTAAACTTTTTGTGACTCTGACTGGAGTCTTTTCACAGGAGGGTATTTCTAGGCTATGGAGAGGCACAAATGCTGGTCTAGCACTGGCTGTACCAACAGTATGTGCCTATTGATTTAATTAGTTTCTTTGAACTTGCCAGTGACTCCTTTATTGTGTATTTAAGCGAGTTAAGTCTATATGTTGTCATCACAATTTTGTGCTGATGCCTTTTGGACAGGTCGGAATTTACTTGCCCTGCTATGACATTTTCCGCAACAAGATAGAGGAGTTCACAGCTCAACATGCCCCAAGCTTGACACCATATGCTCCTTTATTAGCTGGTTCTCTTTCACGGTCTTTAGCTTGCACAACTTGCTATCCTATTGAACTTGCCAAAACACGAATGCAGGTATTTCACAACTCCTATTGTCAAGGTTTAATCTATCCGCCATATATAAAGGAGAGAAAGGGTCTGGGCTGGTATAAAACTCATTTCTTTTCCTTGTGATCCTTGGATGCATATTTGGTTGTATATGTGTCATTCTATATATGCTAGTCACTCTTTACTTGCTACAGACATGGGTGATCCACTGCAACTGTTCTGACTCTTTCATTGAGTTACTCCTGGTTGCAGGCATTTAAGGATATGACCAAGAAGCCTGCTGGAGTTTGGAAGACTTTGTTTGAGGTTATTGCCAACGTCAGGAGCACCACTAGTACCAACTCTGGCTGTAAGTCTATTTTATTTCGTTTCTGCTTTCTAGCTATAGGAAAGAGATTATAGAACTTGTTTGTTAGTGTAAATGGATAGCAATGTAGATTACACAAAAGTATTAAAGGGGTTATTATAATTAAAAAATTATATAAATTAAAAGTGTTATCTGAATACATTCTCTGAAAATCTGCATTCCAACTTTAGGCTCAACAGTCATGCTCTTTAAATTCTCATCTCCATGCTAGATCAATTTTTCCTCTTCTAAGAGCACTGTATCAACAACAACAACAACAACATACCAAGTACAATCCCACAAGTGGGGTCTGGGGAGGGTAGAGTGTACGCAGACCTTACCACTACCTCATACAAATAGAGAGACTGTTTCCTGTGGACCCTCATCTCAAAACTCATAAGCAGAAAGAACCAGATATGACAAAAGGAAAAGGAGGGAACAAAAAAATGAGTAATAATGAATAGCACATGGCAGTATGTAAACATGATAAAACTAACACATAATACGACAGATAATGAGAGCACAAATTAGCCACCTAACCCTACCAATTAGCCTGCTACCCTAATTCGCGACCTCCACTTCTTTCTATCTAAGGTCATGTCCTCAGTGAGATCAAGTTCCGCCATATCATGTCTAATCACCTCCCCCAGTATTTCTTCGGTCTACCTCTACCCTTCCGTCTAGCTCCCAAAACCAAGCTCTCACACCTCTTAACAGGAGCATCGGTACTCCTTCTCTGCACATATCCAAATCATCAACATGTGGAAATAAATTAAAGCTTGGCAATGGTTTGAGATGTTGTGAGTGATGTACTCAATTTTGAAAGAGAAGAATATATTCTAAAACATGGTCCTTTCAACAACAACATTACCCCAATGCCTCAAAGGCTCCCGCTCATTGCGGGGTAAGGGGGGGGTCGGATGTACGCAGCCTGACCCCTATGTTTAAAAACATAGCGCGACTGTTTCCAGATGACCCATGATGAGTGTTGAAAGTTGTATTGACTAACTGCTACTTCACAATTGAAAAACATGGTCCTTTCCTTCTCCAAAAAACAAAAAAAGCATGGTCCTTCAGAAAGTTGAATCTTCACATAGCTTATATAGTTTTAAAAGTCCATTACTTCTCATTCTAGCTCTTTGTTTATCTACTTTAAATTTCTGGCTCTTTCTTTCACTTTTTAAACATGAATCCTCTTGCAATCTCGTTTGAAGTTGACATAGTATTTTGTGCTGCAGTACAAAACTATCGTGTACTTTGGACTGGACTTGGGGCACAGCTTGCTCGGGACGTCCCTTTTTCTGCAATTTGTTGGTCAACTCTTGAACCGGTATGATTCAATTCTTTTTTGTTAGGTTCTGATCTATTCATATATTTCAGTAGATTTTTTCTCACAAGTATGTTTGCAGGTAAGGAGGCGGCTTCTTAGTCTGATGGGCGATGAAGCTAATGCTGCCAGTGTCCTAGGTGCAAATTTTTCTGCTGGTTTTGTTGCAGGAAGCATTGCTGCTGCTGCAACATGTCCCCTTGATGTTGCTAAAACTAGAAGACAGATTGAGGTATATATTTTTCATCCAAATCCTTATTTATGGAATACTGATTTTTAGATTTGTCCACTTGGCTCAAGCATTATTTCAAACAATTAAAATCCACATTTCTCTCATCTGTTATAAATTAGGAAGTGACCCAGGAATCAATAGTCATAGACAACAGTCACAAGACAGATTGAATGTCTGGTTAGTTACAACAATCACTTTGTCGTTCTTAGCCTAGTGCTGTGTTCATTATGAGCCTTACATCAAGGAAGTGACTGAATATTAGGATGTATACTGGGTTCACGTTTGGGATTAAAGTCTCATAATTTTGACGTCTTAAACTTCTGGTGAACCATCCTTGTAGTTGTCTATTTTTTTTTCTTTTTGATCTTTCTGCTGTTGCACTAGAATATAATCGATATAAATTTTTTATGACTCTGATTTTGGTCCATATTAGTCTAAGTGTTATAGTGCTGCTTCTATTTTGTACCTAGGACCCATGCTGATAATTGACTTGTTTTTTCCATCATCTATTTGATCGTTTGCTTAGCTATCTCTTTTCTTTATTACAGATGGACCCTGCAAGGGCATTGACAATGACGACAAGGCGAACTCTAGTTGAGATTTGGAGGTACAGTTTTATGAATGTCCACTGAATTTGTTCCCACGCAAAATAACAGATAAAGTGCATATATATCGAATCCATGATGATATTGATGATGTGCTATCGGAAAAGCTGACATGGCTCCAGAATGAGTGTTGTGCAGTGAACAAAATACTAAATGCTCTAGTCAGAAAAGCATTTTGTTTATGCTTAAGGTTTTTTTCCACTGCAAAAATAGCCGATGGATCTTTATCTTTCTTCTTTCTTGATAACCACCAACGGCCTTTATCTATCAGCACTCTTTTGGTTCAGGAACATGCTTTTCTATGTTTTTGTTTGCTATTTTGTCTGGCTATGAAGTGGATTCTGAATGAAATCTTGCTAACTGATGCAGAGATGGAGGGCTCAAGGGACTGTTTACTGGAGTAGGTCCTCGTGTTGGTCGTGCTGGTCCTTCAGTTGGAATTGTGGTTTCGTTTTATGAAGTTGTCAAATATATGTTACACCACCAATATGCTTCTTCATAGGGAGCGTAGTCAGGTTAATTAGGTTTCTTCTTTCCAATGTCTTGGATCGGGCAATGGTCGCTGGTATAGCTAGCTGATCCAGGCCATGATGGGACGCTGGAGCTCTAATGTGGATATGTTAGCACGCAAAAGAGCAGTTTTGACCTTAGTAGATGACCCTTACAGGATAGCTTGTAGAAAATAATCCCGCTCTTCTTTGCTTTCCAGCCAATGTTGGTTGGTTTTTGGACTAAGAAGAGATTTTGATATACTTTAGTTGCATCAATGAGCAATTTCCCTGAGATGTTCTCAGAAAAATATTCGACTTCTTTATTACTTGTTTTATTGTTGTCTGGGGATATCAAGCTAAAAAGATTTTTATCGATTCTATTTTACATTGACACTTTTTTACTTTTTCAGGTGATATGATTTAAAGTAAAATAAATATAGTAAAAAAGAATTAGATAGTCATAATACACAAGAAGTGAATAGTAATTCTTGACAAATATACATAAGATGTTGTAGCATCCTCTGGTAGGTGTTGGACATACTATTTGTCCCTATCTATATAGTTTTTAACCTACTAGGTCGAGGTCCTGATTAATTCTTTCGAGAAAATAATCAATGCATAAATGAATATACTCCAGAACAAGAAAGCATAAAAAAGTAGGAAAAACGAGGGATGACCGTGGAGGGCTGAGCTCCACTTTTCGCATTTTTAATCTGTCCCGCTCTGCCTTATATAGATTCGCCCTGCATAATCTTTAAAATTCTTTTCTTTTTCAATTGAATTTAATATGAAAAATAAAATTTTATTTTTTAATATTTGACTAATTAACATTTTAACCATTAATTAGTTATTTCTAATTAAAAAAACCTTCCTCGTTTATCCAAAATTTGAAGAAATAATTGACAGGACATCAAGTATAATTGCCATCATCCATCACTGGTGGGAGGCTAGGAGAAAGTACATTATCATGGGCCATCAAGGAAGGGGAAATTGTTGCCAAAAGGAGAGAGATGATAGCCACCATTTGTAAAACTAAACATTCTAATCAGAACCACATATCTATATCTTCCAAGATATATACCTTAATAAGAAGCTAATGCCAGCAAGCACACCCAACAGAGGCAACAGCCATACTGAATATGACTTAAACTTTAGACACAGAGATTGACTATACATGAAAAGAGCCTAACTATACATGCAAAAAGCCTAAGATGTCGTATCTACATCGATGTTTCAGGCAAACAAAACACTACATCAAGGTTTCAGGCAAACAAAACAAACCACAGTATGTCAAGGAGCTGAGAAAAAAGGATCCTCTTTGTTTTTGTAAATAGAAAACAGCTGCTTAGAGTATCTCGTTGCCAAAGTTGTGCACGCTTCAATACCCCTGGGATCATATTCTTGCAATTCCTTCACGGACTTCATCACATCACCTTGCGGATCTCCATCATTAAGAAATTCTGCCAAGGTGCTTCCCCTGTAATGTGGCAGTAAATTAATGAAATCAGCACCCAAACACACAAAGCAAATTTCAGATTCAGCCAAGTGAAAGAAGCATAAAATCGGATCAATGCCCACATGCCTACTTTTAGATGTTTTACGCAAATGCATAATATTTGAGAGTTTCATCTTTACAGATTCGCAGTCATCCTTTTTGCAGAGAAAACATCAATCCAACATTTTCCCTGGCCTAATGTAGACAATTTGTCCCAGCAATAATTTCCTATCTCTTATACACTTTGACCTCTTTTGGAGCAATACATGATTAATTTCTCCGCTTTATCAGAAATGTCAAAACAAGTGGTAAATACATAATTAAATGTCATCCATTAAAGAATGATCTCACGTGACATTTAATTCATTACATCAGAAATAACCATCTTAGACAAGTCTGTATCAGTCTTGCAGCCCCAAATTGATAGATTGTTTTGATCTTATGTAAGATTCACTGGAGTACTTAGTCAAGGTCATAGGTGGTCCTTGAGTACTCAAATTTATCTGCAATTTCACTTCACAAGCCTATTCTACACTAATGTTACAGAGTCCAAATATGTCATTAAGCGATTACCTACACATTGAAAGTTTCACAAATAACCAGCATCAGTTTTTGAATAAGATAACCTCATGATCTAACTCGACATCCTTCTTAGTAAGTGGTTAGAAAGCCAAGATCATGATCTTAATGCCTTAAATAGTGCAGAAGTGCTCTTCTGAGACTTAGTTCACTTGTTCCCCATAGTTCAATGGAACTATACTTTGGATTTCTGAATCGCTTGCAGATTTCAACTCTACCACGCCTCAATCCCAAACAAGTTAGAGTTGGCTAATATGAATTCTCCTATCTCATTTTAGGCTAAACCCATGCAATCATCACACCAAATAAAAATAAAAGTGAATAAGTTAACTATATGTAAACAAATAGCAATAAAAACAACAACATAACTAGTGTGATTCCACAACTGGGGTCTGGGGAGGGTAAACTTAATAGTATTGTCTAGCCCATCTTCTTTTAACAAATTTAGTCACAGTAGTTTCACACCTACAAACAGGTGCATCTGTAAGTAGGCGCAAGACATAGCCGAACCATCTCAAATGACCTGATCTCATTTTATCATCAATGTGTGCTACTTGCACCTTGTAGAGTGCGGTCATTCAAATTTTATCAAATCTTACTTGACTGCACATCCATCTTGGCCTTCGTATCTCTGCAACACTCATTTTATTAATATAAAGACTTTAGTGGCCCAATATTCACTACCATATAACATAATCAGTTTTATAATTGTTGTGTAGAACTTCCTTTGACTTTAATAGGCATCCTTCTATCAAAAAACACCCCAATAGAACTTTTCCATTTGAACCATCCGATTTTAATTCTCTGAGTAACATTTTTATCTATCATTCCATTCTACTGAAACGGCACACCAAGATATCTAAATTGCTTCCATTTTGGGGTTGTGATCCCCTCTAGCATTAAATCAACTTCATTCTTCTCATGTTGACAAAACTTGCGATGTATGTATTTAACCTTACTTCTACTTATCGGAAAACACACCCTCGCTGGTTTCGTCAATCAACACAATATCATCAATAAATGGCATACGCTATAGAACCTAATCTTGTATCTTGTTTGTTAGGTCATTCATAACTAGGGTCAACAAGTAAAGACTTAATGCCACTACCTGCCCACTGTTATGGGGAACTCCCATCTATCACCTATTATTGTTCTTACGGCAATGAAGGCTTCTTCAAACATTTCCTTTATGACATTTTTATATTTAATATGAATTCATTTTTTCTTCATCACCCACCAAAAGGACCTTTTGTGGTACTCTTATCATATGATTTTCTAGGTCAGTGAATATCATCTGTAGATATTTCTTCTTTTGCAATAAAATTCCATCAATCTCCTGACCAAGAATAGCCTTTCCTTCATTGTAGATCTACTGGGTATGAATCCAAATTGGTTCTCTGTCACTTGTCTAATTCTTAAGTCCGCGCTCTGTCACTCTTTCCCCGAATTTCAAAATAGAGTAAAATGGGAGTTTGACAGACAAGACCTTCTGTCATAACAATGAGACAGATTCATAAGTCATCCAAAACGCAGTCCAGCACCTAAGGTATCAAGGAATTACGACTATTGGTTTTTTTAAAAGAATGAATGGGGCAGCAAAAAAAGAAGATTAAAAAATCTCTCCATGGATTGAAATGCTTTCAATGACTTTGAATAGCTTTCAATTGATTTTATTAAGTGTTAAATAATATATCGTATAGTTATTTTTGAAATAAATATATCTTGTATGCCACCTTAAAAAAAATATTTGATAGAAGGAGAATGTTTTCCTTGCCCATTCACAATATGCAAAGTCAGAATATATACAATACTAAGCCTTCAATTAAGCCATGAGACTAGCCTAATAAGGAACTAAATATTTACAAGATATATTTATTCTAAAAATAACTACTAGCCTAATTCTAAGGAACTAAATATCTACAAGATATATTTATTCCAAAAATAAATACACGATATATTTAACATTAAGTATTGAGGGGCTTTAAATAGCCAACCTAAAAGAAAAATCAGCATAATTTGAAATTCAAACTAACCTAAAATATCTGAACAACTTAACTAAAATTTAAAATTCAAATTTATTTAAACTAAATAATTTATTTTCTAAAAATTACTGCAGTAACTAAAAGCAATTTTCAACACTCCTCCTTTGCTTTAGTTGCTGCAATTTAAAAAACTGCTCCTCCTCAATTTCTGCTTTGGTTGTTGGTGCTAAATTGTTTTTGAACTTGTAAAATTTCTCTTCGTTCTTTTTCTTTTGATTTTGTGGTTAAAAAACACTATCAATGATCTTCTCTGGTTTGAAAGCATTTTCATTTGGAAATTGATAGGATTTGCAGAGAATTGTTGTGATGATTTTTCTTCCATCACAATATCATATAAAATATATTTCTCAAAATGAGATTTTGTTATCACTGACCAAATTTGATAATTTTCGCCAGTAAAAATTTTTGGGGCATTCAAGGAGAGACTGCTGGTTGCCGTTCTTTGGTTCAAAAAAGTTTGTGCTTTGAAAAATGCATAGGTTGAAATTAGCCCTGACGAGTTAAAAAGGGTTAAAAAGTAGCCCTCGCGGGTTAAAAAAGGTAGCCCTCGCGGGTTAAAAAAGGTAGCCCTTACGGGTCAAAAAGGTAGCCCTTACGGGTTAAAAAGGTATGGTAGTTCTTTGGAAGAACTCACAGATCCCTTGAGATCAATAAGGCTCTTGATACCACTGTTGGTTTTTTTTAGGAGGAGGAATGGGGCAGCAAAAAAAAAAGATTAAAAACTCTCTCAATGGATTGAAATGCTTTCAAAAGCTATTCAAAGCCATTGAAAGCATTTCAATCCATTGAGAGATTTTTTAAAGTATTAAGGGGCTTTAAATAGCCAACCTAAAAGAAAAATCATCATAATTTGAAATTCAAACTAACCTAAAATATCTCAACAACTTAACTAAAATTTAAAATTCAAATTTATTTAAACTAAATAACTTATTTTCTAATAATTATTGCAGTAACTAAAAGCAATTTTCAACAATGACCAAAATGTATCATGCTTTACAACTCAATTTGCGAGAGGAGGAGATTATTAAGACTAAAATTCAACAGTAAGTCAATGTTCTTTTTTAACTTAAGTATCCCAGACATATAAGACATTCAAATAGTACTCGGTACCTGTGATGGTATGATGGTAGGAGGTAAAATATACATCACGGAATTAGTCGAGGTGCACCAAAACTAGCCCAAACATCATGGTTATCAAATTTCTTTCTGTAAGAGATGGAAAATTACTAACATCGACAAAAAAGTTTATGCCGACACATTTTTAACCATGTGTATTTATCTTATGTAGTCTATAATCTTGGAGAAGTTACAACAAGCAAAGAGTTGACGCCTTAATGGAGATACTAGAACTAGCCATGTAGAGCTAAAATAAGTTTCCCCTCATCCAGATCAACACTACTTAAGGACTGTAATGTGCATGTTTTTACATTCTTTCCACGCGTTTCAACATAATATATATAGATTATGTAGTATTAACATCTCATTCAAGCACATACCTGAAGGCATCACATTGGCTAAAACCTCTTTGATTGTGAACTATTGTTTCTTTAGTACATTGCTCGAAAGATGTTTGCTGCCTATACAAAACACAAACAGCCTTCATACATAATTCAGGATCCTTACCAAAGGCAGCAAGCATATCCCCCTCAAACTCCCACTCTAATTTATCACTTTTGTTCCTTCGAATTCTCGATATTATCTCACCATAATCAGAATCACTCTCTGATATATACTCTGAATCAGTTACCGAATCTTCAGCTACCGAAGAATTGCTTTTCAATGCACCATCAGAATTAGAGATGTCATCATCATCTGAGAGGTCAGAGCTGCTAACTATAAATCCACCTAAGCTTTCTCCTTCACTGTCTGACACTTCTTCTATGTCATTGACGCCACCACCACTTTTCCCTTCAAACTGACTTAGCTTCACTAGGCGCCGCCTGCTAGACAATTTCCCGACTTCAACCTTGGAATCACCAGTTTGAGTACAGTGGCCTCCGGGATGATCATCGGAGCTTTTTTTATGAAAATGCCTGGTTTTGAGCATGGAGATTGGAACTTTATCATCATCGTCGGTGTCACTATCACTTGCAATAATGTTCGAAGCTCTTCTTCTTTTTGGAGTTGGAACATGTAAAGCCCCCTCATTATGGCAAACCATGTCACTGTCTTCAACTTGCTCCATGCCAGTCATCTTTGAATCGTTCTCTGAAGGCAATTCAATATTGGAAAAGGTGCTCCCTGATCCACAGAAAGGTACACTACGAGCAATTCCTGGTATGGCAGGTGTATCAAAGGGTACAAAAGTTTCATAATCACTTCTAACTGTTGATGTATTATAAGGAAGACCAGTAGTTCTTTCATCATCACTTTCAGTTACGTCAATAACGACGACTTTTGCAGGTTTTGCAGCAGCTGGTGTAGAAGGAGCCATCCTCTTGTTAGACCCCCTTTCTCCTTCTTCAAATGTCAATCGCTTCCTCACTTTGTTAACACGGTTATTGCCATTTCCAGATAGTAAAGCTTTGTTTACTCCCACAAGCTTGGCTTGCACACTAGGAGTTTTTGCAAAAGATTTCCCTGTCCATCAAAAGCAATAAGCAACGGAATAAGTTAAAAGAAATTTTACATTATGCAACCCAACCTTCTAAAGCCAAATATATACTCAAAACTTTCCACTCCTCAAAACTAATTGTTTAGACAAAATGATTGTACCTGAGCCTTGAGATTGGAGGGATCGGATTTCTCCATCAGCAAAAAAAGGATTTGCATCTAAACTAGCCTTACTTTGTATCTCATCAACTTCCGCGATTGTATATACTTCTTGCGAGTACATTTTCTGGGCTAAATTATTACATTCACCTTGCAACCCCTGTACTTTAGTTGAAATTCTATCTCCTGCTTCCGAAACCAACTTATTTTCCAATTCCGCCACTGTCAACTGTAGCTCGTTGCACTTTTTCTTCCAATACTCCACATCACTTTCAGCCTTCCTTTTCTCACATTCCAAGACACTGTTCTCGATCATCAATTGCAAAACACTGTCTTCCTCCTTGTTTTCCTCCTTATTCTCTGTTCGACGAATCTTCTCTTCCAATTCTAGATTCCTTCTCTTCAACACCTCAAACTCATCTTCAAGCAATTTAAACTCATTCCTCTTCTGTTCAATCCCCTGCCGCAAACCGGAACAAGTACATTCGATTGTCTTTCTCTTATCTTCCAGACTTAAACAGAGACTACAATCCAAATCAGTCACACTACTTGTAGTATCTCCGGCATTCACTACTATCACCCCCGTACCCATCCTCAAAGATTCACCGCTACAGTCCATGTTTCATCTCCCAACAGCAGCAACTATCTAAACACACAATTGTTTCAAAGACAAATTCAAAACTTCACAGTTAGTCTAAACCCTCATACTGAACAAAACATCAAATTTTCAAAATCTATGGGACAGAAAAGTGAAAATATACTAACCAATTCAATTATCAACGAAAACATGAGAGAACAATGGCGTTTTTGAAGGAAAAAAAAAATCAACACTTACGAAATCTGAAAGGGTTTTGATATATATAGGTGCCGAGTCGCGGGAAGAAATTTTCGCCCGTCGCTTCCGTTACCAGAAGTCGTTATGTTAAGAGGGTTTTATTCACCGTCGGTTCAATTTAATAGAAACGATGCCAACTTAATTTTCTTAATTTTAATTTCTAATGATAGAAATATGATATATATTATTAGAGAGGAATTGGTCGAACATAGATTTTTTTTTTCAAACTAATTTTCCAAAAAGTTTTGACAAGAATGTTTCTCAAAATAAATATTTATTAAAAGTTTGGCAAAAATGAATTTGTTGGATTTATTGATGTTTAATTTTGTCTAAATTGATAATTGAAATATATCTTTACCATTTTTGGAACTCATATTTCAATGAAAAAGATTTAGGTATTAAATCATGTACTAAGTTGTTGGATCATGAATAACATTATAAGTTGTTTTTAGATAAAATTTATTCACCTGAACTTCAAGCATAAATCATAGGGTAAATTTAAGCAAAATGTCTATAGTTTTTAGATAAAAGCAAGTAATTGGATACATGCTGAAGTTCGTAAAAAATAACTGAAGTTTTATCATATATACATAAATGTAACACCCTGTATGATCCTAGTTGAGATTAGCCTAAAACAAGAGAAGATGAAAAAAATGACTTGAGATGGAGCAAAAGTCTGCGCCACGGACTTGCTCAATCTCTGTAACCGTTTTAAGTGTTAAGTGGAGGGCATTACGGTCTTCTCCCCCACCCCTTTGATATTTAACCAATGTCGTTTTGGGGCCCAAATTCATCCCATATCAATATCAAATGCTAAATTTCTCTCATTTACGTCCGATCACTTTTGAGAACAACGGTAGAAGAGAGGAAGAAAAGTTAGAATTCAAGAATCTCAAGCCTAATCTCCTACTTTTACTTGGTAATTCTTCATTCCAAGTATATAAGACTATCATAGTGTTGGACTGGGTTCGTCCACGCACCCAACATCTGAATTTCATTTCAATTAAGTATCAGACTGAGTTTAACCTAATTTTTTGAATTACGGATGAGTAAATTCTTCTTCTATTAAGTTCTATATAATTACACATTGAGATTATCATTGTCTCTATCTCTCAAATTATTGAAATTATTGTTCGCAGCTACTTTCTGTTGAATCCTAATTGAGTTAGCGATCATGACTTTTCTATGCATTATTTTCATGAATGAAGTAAGTTCAAGAATTTCAAGAAAGTATTATTATGTTTTGTTTTATGAGCATTATTCTAGAAGAGTTTCAAAAAAGTATATTTTTATATCGTGAAGCAGAATTTTTACTAAACTTAATGAGTTAGTATTTTCATGAATAATTATATTTGATAATGAGTTTTGAGGGAACATAAGGAATCTCAAATATCTATATTATTGAACTTATGTATCATTTTACCGAGTCTAATTGAGTATGAGACCTAAGCATGAATGATGTTTTTGAGAAAAGAGTTTTGATGATATATGAGTAATTTTGAAAATATATTTTAAATTAAAACAACAACAACAACAACATACCCCAGTACCTCAAAAGGCTCCCGCTCATTGCGGGGTGAGGGGGGGTCGAATGTACGCAGCCTAACCCCTATGTTTAAAAACATA
>JAABOM020000075.1:2235130-2256459 GCA_011800125.2 Solanum clarkiae | reverse complement strand
GTGACTGGTGCCTCATGTTATATATGATATATGGGTGCAGTGGTCTTCCCTGGCCCATGTGAGTGTAGTGGTCTTCCTTGTCTCACCCGACTATGTTCATGATATGTGATGGAGATTTCGGGTATTTAAACTTCTGGTGTTATGCTGTGGTATGGTGCAAGTCTGGAGGTCGCCATCATTCCCGTCCGACATGCCTGATTTTCATGTGTTTTAAAAAGAATTTTATTCAATATTTGCTACAGGTTTGATTTATGTATGTTTACCCATTTCCTTTGGTTCATGAGTTCTATCTGTATTATGTACTTCCTGCTTTACATATTTGGTACGTCTTTCATACTGACCCCTTCCTTCAGGGGGGGAGGGCTGCGTTCATGCCCGCAGGTACCGACGAGCAGGTGCTAGACCCTCTTGCCTAGGATCTCCAGTTTCAGCTGTAGTGCCCCTTTTTGTTTCAGGAGCCAGCTATTGGTAGCTTCTCATATTCACACGTTCTGTAATTATGTTATGTATATGCGTATTGTTCAGCATTTGTGTCTAGAGGTCTGTGGATACGTTGTCGGTCCGCCTTTATGTATATGTATAAAGAGATATGTATTTGTATTGTTGTCTAGGATATCGCTGGATCTTATTTGCAGGTGAGGTTAGTTAATAAAACAGAGGAAACTCTGCCGAAATTCCGACAGGTGTCCAGGTCGGATAAATGAGGAAATTCAGGTTAGTATGCGTCTAGGTGCCCCTAACGGGCACTAGTCACGACCCTAGGTTGGGATGTGACACCACATCAAAGGTAACTTTAGTTACATTTTGAATAATGTTACTCTTGAATTTAACAAAAATACCTCTATAAAGCCTAAGAAGAAAAATTTTAAAATCAAAAGAAAGGTAGAGCTCCCAAGAAAAATAATGGTAAAAATAATTAAGAACAAAATCAACAAGTTCAAGATAAAGGACCGTGTTTTGTCTGTGACAAGAGTGACATATTGCTCGATTTTTCAAATTTTAAAAATGTAGTCCTACACCTCAAGAAAATGTTATCGAAGAGCCTTTTGTGATGGTGATTACAGACATATTTATGGTTAAGAATATTGATGGATGGTGGACTGATTTTGGTGCAAATCGTTATGTCTATTATGACAAAGATTGGCTTAAAAAATATAGTCCTTTTGAGGAGCCCAAAACCATCAGGCTTGGTGATTCTCATACTACTCAAGTGCTTAGAATAGGATATGTTGAATTGTGTTTTACCTCTAAGAAGAATACTAATTTTGGAAGATGTACTTTATACCCCTTCTATGAGGAAAAAATTGATGTCTAGTTTTCTTTTTAATAAAGCAGGCTTCAAACAAATTATTGAATTTGATCAATATATAATTATCAAAAGGGGTATTTTTGTGGGAAAGAAGTATGCTTATGATGGGATGTTTAAACTGAATGTTGAATGAATAAAGTTTCTACTTTTGTTTATATACTTTTTTCTACTAATATTTGAATGCTTGTTTTTGTCATATAAATATTGACATGTTGGAATCATGAGTAGTTTAGGATTATCCCAATGGTTAAAAAGGATTTTGAAAAGTGTGAAGTTGGTAGTAAAGTCAAGATCACTAAAAAGCCTCATTTTCAAGTAGAAGAAAAAATAAAAGTGATGGTTTTGAGTATTTTATAGTTTATCTCCATGAGGTTGAAAATCAGTTTGGAAGAAAAATAAAAAGAATTAGAAGTGATAGAGGCCGTGAATGTATGTCAAATGAGTTTAATTCTTTTGTGAGATCAGTGAAAATAATTCATGAAATTATTCCTCCTCATTCTCCGGCATCTAATGATGTAGTAGAAAGGAAAAATAGAATATTGGTTGAATTGACTTTTGTCATGCATATTGAGTTAAGTGCAACTTTAAATTTTTGAGGTGAAGCTATTTTGACTTTTTGTTATGTGTTGAATCATGTGCCTCATAAAATGTCTAAACTAACTCCTTTTGAGTTGTGGAAAGGTCACAAGCCAAACTGCGGATATCTTAGAGTTTGAGGTTGTCTGGCCTTTGTAAGGCTAATAGATTCCAAGATGACAAAGTTGAGTAAAAACGTTACTAGTTGTGATTTTCTTGGTTATACTTTAAATAGTACAACTTATAGATTTTTTTAATCTTGAAGATAATATTGTTATTGAATCAGGTAATGCTATTTTTCATAAAAATAAGTTTGTTTTTTATTATAAAAATTGTGGAGGTCAAAGGAATGAACAAAATATTTTGTCACTACCTAGTTTTACTTCTGCTACTTTGAAAAATAGAAGAATTGATGATTTTGAGTTAAGAAGAAGTAAAAGAGCTAGAATAGAGAAAGATTTTGTTCCTGACTTTTATGTTTTTAATGTTGGAGATGACTATCTCACTTTAAAAGAAGCATTATCTTCCATGATGTAATTTTCTGGAAAGAAGTTGTAAATGATGAAATAGAATCACTAATTTTTAATAAAACTTGAAAGTTAGTTAATATACCACCTGGTTATCAGATAATTGGTTGCAAATGGTTCGTACAAAAAACGTTAAAACTGGATGGATCTATTGATATATAAGGCTAGACTAGTTGCAAAAGGATTTAAGCAACTTGAAGGCCTAAATTTTTTGACACTTTTTCTCTGGTAACTTGAATTAAATCCATTAGACTTTTAATTGATATGACTTTAACTTTTTATTTGTAAATTCATCAAATGGATGTAAAAATTACTTTTTTAAATGGAGACCTAAATGAAAAGATTTATATGGAAAATCCGAGGGTTTTGTTGAAGCAGGTCAAGAAAGTAAAGTGTGTAAACTGACTAAATCCCTATATGGCTTGAAACAAGCACCAAAACGTTGGCATAAAAATTTTGATTCCCGCATGATTGAAAATAGGTTTAAAAAATAAGTGTAATAACTGCATATATCATAAGTCTTGGGATATTTCACATGTTATTATTTGCCTATATGTTGATGATTTATTGATTTTTTTCTCTAATACGAATGTTATTGATGAAGCAAAAAATATTCTTAGAAGCCATTTTGATATGAAAGATCTTGGTGAGGCAAATTTTATTCTTGAAATAAATATTACTAGAACATGTAATGAAATTTTCCTTGACCAGTCACATTATGTTGAGAAAATTTTAAAAAATTATAACTTTCTTGATTGCAAGCATGTTTTAACTCCTTTTTATTCAAATGTTCACTTGTTTTCTGTACAAAGTGAAAATGACGTAATAAATCAAAAGGAATATGCTAGTTTAATTGAAAGTTTAAGATATGTGAATGATTGCACTAGGCCTGATATTGCATATGTGGTAGGAGTACTTAGCAGGTTTATAAGTAAGCCAAGTAATGAACATTGGCATACTATAACAAAAGTTATGAGATATTTAACTAGGACAAAAACTTGTGGTTTGTTCTATAAAAAATATCTTGTTGTACTTGAGGACTTTTCTGATGCAGATTGGAATACTTTATCAGGTGATTCCTATTCTACTACTAGTTATATTTTCACTTTAGGTGGTGATGCTATTTGTTGAAAATCAAAAAAGCAAACTATTATTACTAACTCTACCATGGAGGCTGAACTAATTGTTTTAGCTTCATCTAGTGAGGAAGCGAATTGGTTGAGAGATTTATTATTTCAAATTCCTTATTTAAAAAAAAAAACAATTCCTTCTATTTTAATTTACCGCGATAGCACTGCTGCAATTGGTATAGTTCAAAATCATTATTACAATGATAAATCAAGACCTATAAGGAGGAAACACAGTAACGTAAGATCATATTTGACAATTGATACCATTAATGTTGATTATGTCAAATCTTATAATAATCTTGCATATCCTCTTATAAGACTTTATAAGAGAAAAGTTCTAGAGGAAATCAAGGGGGATATGATTAAAGCATATAAATTCCTGAATCATATATCAAGAAACCCAACTTGGGGACTAGAGATCCTATAACCAGGTTCAATGGGAAAAATGAATTATATGATAACTTGTTGTGAAAAATGCACTACTTTCTATTCTCTCCCTATGTTGTGAGTGTATTATTTCCTGTAGTGAATTGTAGAGGTTGAGTTTAGAAACTCTTAATAAAAATTTGTAACCTGTATGAGTGGATGTTAATGTGACACCCCATAACTCTACCCTCATATGTACATATTTTTCAAGCCTCATCCCTATATGTTGGAGGTGTATTAGAGTCATAAGAGACCTCTAGTACTTAGATGAGTTCAAGACTTTTCTATAAATTGAGTTTTCAGTGTTGGATTATGCAAGGATCAATTTTAAACGACCATATCTCTTAGCACACGAAGAACTAGAGGTCCCATAATATACCAAATGAAATCCCTTTGAGTTAGTTTTCCAACGCATTTAGTTCCACCTCATTTAGAGTTCAGAGTCAATAAGTTATGGTCATTTTATTAGAGATTGATAGTGCAGAGTTGCACTATGATACCTCTCCTATGGGTAGTAAGTCGGGGTACGGGTCGTAGTTCAGACTCACAGCAATTACCAGAAGCTCCGGAATTGAGCCAAAGTGTTATGAGAGGGGTCCTACAAGCTGTAGTACTATGTACGGGTCGTAATGGGCTTTTGACAGCTTTTAAGAAGGGTTATTTTGGTCTTTTTTCCACTCTTTCTAAGCCTAAGATCAACATTTTTACCCTCAAATCAGTCCTAAAACATCTCAGATAGCGTCTTTTATGTTGAAATATTCTCTCTAAGGTATAAAAGAAAAATTCAAGAGAAGAGGGGCTAGGGTTTAAAGGAGAACTTGAGAAATCTTCCAATTTCTTCCATGATACTTCAAGATTCTACACATCTAGGTATGTAAGGCTTATCAAACTGTGGATTCCTTTCTTCACATGTCCTTTTCCATTATCTTGAGTCAAGATTTTAGGAGAGTTGAGATTTTTGAGAAATTTCTTCTATTTTAATACTATATCTATCTATTCATCATGAGTTCTTATTTTACATCACATTACATGAGATAATTCCTGTGTTTTCATGAGCATGAATGTCAGATTTATACATGTATTTTCATTCTTGATGTATGTGAACCCTAATTTACATGTTTCCATGAAATTTTATGCATAAATTGAGCATATTAAGTTGGATAAATTAAGCATATTGAATTGAGTAGATTGATGCACATTGAGTTGAGTAACTTGAGTATACATGAGCAAGAAGATTATGTTGCATTGAGTGACATACATTATGATATATTGTGTCTTGATTGTATTGCATGACGAGTTGATTTAATGAGTCTAAATGACCGTATGAGTCTAGGCCGAGTTAATCATTTGCATTGATTGATTGAATTATTGAGTTGAGTTATGAGTTGATAATGAGATGATGATGAGTTGAGTTATGACGATGTTAATGAGTTGATGATGAGTTAATTGATGAGTTGAGCATGTTTTAGTCTTGGGTGAAGTATCAAGCACCAAGAGAATAGCAAGTATACTTCTACTTTAACCCACAGAACTACGTTACCAGCGTAGGATAGTCATTACAACTAGTTTGACGGTTCTTGTCCTACAAGTGGACACTTATTATGGATCCAAGAGAGAATTGATCACCCTTTTCCATGGCAAGTTATGGGCGGGCATGGCAACAATTCTAATTCATTGTGCATCACCTAAATTAAGGTGGTGGGATGAGGATGTCGGTTAAGAGAAACTCCAAAGCAACATTGATTGACCATGATATTTCAAAATGAGCATATTATATTAAGATTATTTTAAAAGCATGGGTTACTCTAAACTTGCATAAAATGATTTGAGCATGAGCATTGAGTTGAGATGACTGAGTCGAGCTTTATTTCTCCTTAAGCTATTTTACATACCAGTATATTCCATGTACTGACGTCCATTTTGGGCCTGTATCATTTTTTGATGCAGATACAGCAGATAGAAAGCTTCAAAATACGTATCGTTGAGGTCAGGATCAGTATATCCCTCGAGCTTGGTGATCCCTCCTAGTATCCCAGATGATCCCTTTTATCTTTCATTATTATAGAGTAGTTTTCTTTCTTTGATTGCGGTGCCCATGGACTGTCATGGAACATTTCTAAATAGATAAGTAGAGGCTTCATAGACATTTGAGTGGAGGTTTTGGATAAGTCTCTGTATCTAAACTACTTTCATTGATTCTATGATACAGTGGAGTTATTTCTATATGTATATATGCTCATATTTGATGCTTATTCACTGAGTTATTCTTCCGTTGTTGAGTTTTATGTGACAAGATGAGACCATGTGGTTCTCTCGGGGCCTAGAGATAGTCTCTGAGTGCCGACCACGCTAAGGGTACCCTCCCGGGCGTGACAAACTTGGTATCAGAGTACAGAGTTCAAGATTCCTAGGGAGTCTATGAAGATGTCTAGTAGAGCCTTGTTTATGTGTGTGTTGTGCAGTACACTTCATAAATAGGAAACTATAGGACATTAGGAACTGTTACCCTTTTTTGTGATCTGAGTTAGTGTGATAGAGTTAAAAACTCTATGAATTTCTTTTCTGACTTGTGTGTTACATGGTTGCAGATCATACCTCCAAGACGTGCAGTAACCCAGAGGAATGCCTTATCTAGCACTGTTGAGAACCCTACTTCTGAGATTCCTCCTCAAATGGAAACGAGGTGGCGAGGTTGATCGCCCATGACTGCAGGTTTTCTTGTGACACCTATTGCTCCACCTGCTCTAACTTCAAAGGCCGAATTTTGAGAAGCCATAGCTGTTCTTACCTAGTTAGTAACTGCTTAGAGTGGGAATCAGGGTTCACCAACCCCTAGCTCTAGTTCTTATGAGCCCACAGTTGCTTCTAGATTGAGAGATTTTCTGAGGATGAACCCAATGATCTATATTAGGTCTAAGGTTGAGGAGGATCCACAGAATTTCATTGATGAGATGTGGAATGTGCTGAAAACTATGCATGCCACTGAGACTGAAGGAGTTGAGCTTGCTGCCTCCCAACTCAAAGATGTGGCCAATGTTTAGTACAACCAGTGGGAGGAAAGTCAAGGTGAGGATGCTCAGCCTTCTACTTGGGATGAGTTCAAGAGTGCCTTTCTTGATCACTTATTTCCTCAGGAGCTGAGAGAGGCAAAGGTTGAAGAGTTTGTAAATATGAAGTAGGAAGGGATGACAGTCAAAGAATATAGTCTGAAGTTTAACCAACTATCCAGGTATGCACCAGAGATGGTTCCAGATATGAGGGCAAAGATGAGGAAATTTGTATCTGGGTTGAGTAAACATATGAAGAGTGAGTGTAAGGCGGCTATAGTCTGAAGTTTAACCAACAATTTAATCCCGGGTATAGATATTTCCAAGATGATGGTATATGCCCAATAGACAAAGGAGGATAAGAAGAAAGACAAAGACAAGCATCTGAGTAAGAAGGCCAGATCAGCAGGGCTTGAGTTTAGTCAGAGTAAGCAAAATAAGGGAGACAAGTTCTATTTCTAGAAGAGGTCTTCTATCTATGTACCATCTTCGTCTAGAGCACGAACTCCTTTCCATCAGAGATCCCAAGGTTAACCAATCTTTAGGCACAGAGTGCATAGTCTCAAGCAAGTGCGACTCTTGGCACTAAAGGGAAGCCACCTTGTTGGAAGTGTGGTAGGATGCATTTGGGAGAGTGTAGAGAAAGAGGAAATGATTTCTACAATTGTGGACACCCAGGTCACTTTCAGAGGGATTTTCTGATATGGGGAAATAAAACCCAGACTTCTACCACAGCAACACCAATGAGAGGTAATCAGAGAGATGCTGCACTAGGGGCATGATAGGACAAACTGTTTGTATGCTATGGCGAACCGACAGGACCAGGGGATGGCACTAGATGTCTTTACAGGTATGCTTCGAGTCTTTACCTTTCCATGCTATGCTTTACTTGATCCGAGTGCAACTTGCTTTTTTGTGATGCCATATGTGGCGAGTAGATTTGAGATTTTTCTTGAGTGTTTGCTTGAGCCATTTTCTGTTTCTACTCCTGTTGGTAAGTTCATTCGAGCTAGAGGAGCTATAGAGATTGTGCGATGTCCATCTATCATAGAGATACTCTTATTGATTTGATTGAGTTGGAGATGGTTGATTTTGATGTGATCCTTAGTATGGATTGGCTTCATGCCTGCTATGCCTTTGTTGATTGCCAAACTCGAACTATCAAATTCTATCTTCTGAATGAGCCTGTTATTGAGTGGAGGGGAGATTCTGTTGTGCAGAAGGGTAAGTTTATTTCTTACACAAAGGCCCAAAAATTGATCTGTAATGGATGTATCTATCACCTCTTGCGAGCCAAGTTCGATGATGTTGAGTCCCCTTCCCTTGAGTCTGTTCCGATTATAAATGAATTTCCTGATGTGTTCCTTGAGGATCTACCTAGAGTCCCGCCTGAATGGGAGATCAACTTCAGGATTGATGTTCTTCCTGACACCCACCCTATCTCTGTTCCACCATATAGAATGGCCCCTGCGGAGTTGAAAGAGTGGCTGAGGGACTTATTAGAGAAAGGATTCATAAGACTAAGTATCTCTCTAGGGTGCTCCGGTCCTATTCGTGCGAAAGAAGATGGTTCTTTGAGGATATGTATTGACAACCGACAGTTAAATAGGGTGACTATTAAGAATATGTATCCCCTTCTGAGGATTGATGACTTGTTTGACCAACTTCAGGGTGCCACTATTTTCTCTAAGATAGACCTCAGATAAGGCTATTCATTAGTTGAAAGTGAGAGAATGTGACATCCTGAAAATGGCTTTTCAAACATGGTATGGTCACTTTGAGTTCTTAGTGATGTCTTTTGGGTTAATGAATGCACCCACAACTTTTATGGATTTAATGAACAGAGTATTCCAATAGTATCTCGACATGTTCGTGATTGTGTTTATTGATGACATTTTGGTATACTGAATAGATGAGGAGGAGCATGCCAATCACCTTAGGATCGCTTTGCAGACACTCTTGGAAAATGAGTTATATGCGAAGTTTTCTAAGGGTGAATTTTGTCTCAAATCGGTGGCCTTCTTAGGCTATATGAATTCTAGAGATGGAATCCGAGTGGATGCTCAAAATATCGAGGCAATCAAGATTGGCCAATAACAACCTCACCGATAGAGATAAGAAGTTTTCTGGGTTTATCTAGCTACTACCGGAGATTTGTTAGGGGATTGTCTTCCATATCCGCACCATTGACCAAATTGACTTAGAAGAAGGTGAAGTTTCAATGGTCCAACTGTCATGACCCAAGCCTAGGTCCTAGATGTGACCGGAGAATGGAGAACCCGAAGGAACCTTAAAGAAGCCTCATAGCATATCATTACACATCTTTGGTCACGGAAGCTATTAAAACGATAATAAGAAATAAGCATAAACAAGGAAATTGAGACTAAGGTAGACTTCCATTTCATAACATCAAGAAACAATAGAGCCAAAGATACATAACATGTCCAACAATACCTCTACTACATAGATAAGCGAGGGGACCACGACAAACAACCAGGCTCACCCTCATCGTCAATACATAAATAAAATAAAGGTAGTCTTAATTACATAACAAGATATCATAAGCAACGTCCCCGAAATAGAGCTTGAGAGACAATCGTACTAGCCACGTCGAGGAGGAGGAGGATCAAGCAGTGCAACGGTTCCTACATGGTGACATCATGTAGGCATAGAGTATGCGTTAGTACGTTTGAATGTAATAAGTATGTAGGATGCAATTCAACAAGTGATAGCAACATAATCGAAATGCATAAGCATAGCAATGAGTACATATAGCAATATGACATGCATGGAAGATGCTTGTAATAAATCATGCTTATATAGATCATAAAGTAAGTATAAAGAGTTACCATTCTTAGTGCAATCCAAGACCTACCACCCCCTTGGATAGGCGAATGAGGTACAAACCCCTTCACAAGGTTGATGGAGTACAACCCCCCAACAAGGTTGATAGGTACAAACCCCCAACAAGGTTGATGGATAAAACCCCCCAACAACGTTACCCGAGCCAACAATCCACCGAGCTAGGCGATCATGGTACCAACCCCTCAACAAGGTTACCTAGGCCTACAACCCCCCAAGATAGGCTTGGCCATCCCCAACATTATAGAGATAATATCATATCATATATATATATATATATATACACACATTTCTTTCATAATCATATACATACATTCCATTCCATCATCATCCCGTCATCATTCCATCATCATTTTATCATCATATAGTCATTCAACTCATAAGACATGCATATGACCTTCAAAATTCCTCAAGAAACCATAATTGGATATTTTATCAAGCACTTAGAGGGTGTGTAGTGCTAGTGTAGAACCATGCAATTCAAGAGTGCAATCATTCTAGAAAGTTCATCTTGCTTCGAACATAGGAGTTGCTACGAGTAAAATTCGAGAAAAAAAGCCAATTGTATGGGAAATCCTTCAAGAAGTTATGCAAGGACATCCTGTAAGAAACATACCAAAAAACCTTTCATCAGAGCTCACATTAGAGCTTAGATTCATAACTCAAAACATAGTAAAACAGTCACAATTTCATAAATTCCAATATAGTGAGTAGTGATTTTCATAATAATTAAGACCCATTTGTAAATCAACTTCAAATCATGCAATTTAGGGAGAAAGGAAGCATGGGCATCATGGGTGAAAGGAGCCCATGAAAGAAACCCACATACCTCAGCTTTGGAGATGAACTTGATGAAAATTGGTAATGGAGACTTGAAGCTTGGTTGAATTCCTTAAGATCCGAAGAGGGTTTTCACACTTGAATTTAGGAGAAAAAATATTGGATAAGTGTTTGAATGAGTATTGAAAAATATTTAGAAAGATATGAGGGTGAAAAATTGCTAAGTATAGATAATTCCATCTTTGGGAACACTTAGTCCAAAGACCCAAAAGCCTTGGACCGAGATAAAAATCACTGGCAGCAAAATACAAAGGTCCACGTCTGGTCCGCGATGTGGACCTGTTGCAAAAGAAAGATTTACAGAGGTTCACGAAAGTTGCATGTCGTGGTACCGTCGCTGATCGATTTGACCCCCTAATCAAGAATACGAAGTCGTATTTTTGATATCGTGTATGAATTTTGAGATATATGAAAATTATAATTTCGGGCACTTCTGAGGCATATTTTCGGGCACTTTTTGGGGTCGTTACAATATCTTCTACTTGGGAACATTTGTCCCTGAATTTCAAAGAGATGTAAACATGAAAAATTTCATCCCACATAAGGAGGCAACAACGCACTAAAATATCATTTCAAAAATTTTGACATAAGAGTAAAATATCATAAAATTGTCAATTTAAACATGGATGCATGCATATGTCGTGGGCTGAACTTAGACTTGAAATCACCTGTTGGACTTAGAGTGATACCTTAGGATTGAGTGGAGCGGAAAAGATAAGGATATCGCTTTTGCATGTCCGCTTCGGCCTCCCATGTAACACTTTCGACTTGTTGATTCCTCCAAAGGACCTTAACAGAAGCCATATCCTTGTTTCTCAATCTCTTCACTTGCCGATACAAAATCTGAACCGGAATCTCTTCATAAGTCAAGTTCTCTTCAACTATCCCTACAACATCAAGAGGCACAATAGCATTGGGATTACCTACACACTTCCTCAACATAAACACATGAAACACCGGATGAACCAAATCTATTTCTCTAGGCAATTCCAACTCATAAGCTACCTTGCCAACCCTTCTCATCACCTTATAAGGACCCATATATCTTGGGAACAACTTTCCCTTCTTATCAAGACGGACTACACCCTTCATGGTGACACCTTTAAATAGACCCAATTCTATCAACTTTGAATTCAAGCTCCCTTCTCCTCACATTGGCATAAGACGTTTGACGGCTTTAGGTTGTCTTTAACCTTTCTCTAATCATCCTAACCTTATCAAAGGCCTTCATAACCAGATCTGGTCTTAACAAGGCCACCTCACCAACCTCAAACCACTCAATAGGTGATCTACAACATCTATCATAAAGAGCCTCAAATGGAGCCATACTGATGCTAGAATGATAGCTATTATTGTAGGCAAACTCAATCAATGGGAGATGATCATCCCAACTACCTTTAAGCTCTAACACATAAGATCCAAGCATATCTCCAAGGGTTTAGATGATCCTTCGGCTTGGCCATCCATTTGAGTGTGGAAGGCCGTAGAAAGCTTAACTCTAGTACCAAGACCTCTTTGGAAGGACCTGCAAAACTGTGAAGTAAATTGGGCTCTACGATCCAATCTGATGGAAAAAGGAACACCATGCAACCTTACCAAGTCATGGATGTACAACCTTGCATACACTTCGGCCCCATATGTGATCTTAACCTGTAGAAAGTGAGCTGATTTCGTCATCCTATTAACCATAACCCAAATGGAATCAAAACCCTTCCTAGTCTTAGGCAACCCAACCATAAAATCCTTATTAATCACCTCCCACTTCCAAATAGGAACCTTTATTTCTTGGGTTAGGCTATCCGGCCTTTGATGTTCGGCTTTGACTTGTTGACAACTATGGCAATTAGACAAAAAATTGTGCGGTATCTTTCTTCATGCCTACCCACCAATACACCTCTCTCAAATCCCTATACATTTTAGTAGAATCGGGGTGAATAGAATAAGACGAATTATGGGCCTCATCAAGGATCTTCTCTATCAAGCCATCAACATAAGGTACACACAACCTACCTTGGTACCTAAGGGCACCATCTCCCCCTTGGGAGAAAACCTCCACCTTGCCCTCTTTCACCAACGCGTTCAACTCTAATAAGGAGGGATCTAGATCTTTTCTTGCTACCACCTCATCAACCAAGGAAGACTTAGAACCATCCACAACAACATCACCATCACCAACCTCCTCCAACCTAACCCTCAATCTAGCTAAGCGATGCACTTCCCTAGCCATCTCCTTATCACCACCTCAACATGAGATAGGTACCTATAGACACCCTACTCAAAGCATCCGCCACCACATTAGCCTTACCCGGATGATAATGCACACTCATATCATAGTCATTAAGAAGTTCTAACCATCTATTTTGCCTCATGTTAAGATCTTTTTGAGTGAAGACATATTGGAGGCTCTTATGAGCGGTGAACACATCAACATGTACCCCATACAAGTAATAGTACAACTCTGTAATGCAAATACCATGGCGGCTTGTTTAAGATCATGGATAGGGTAGTTCTTTTCATGCACTTTGAGTTTCCTAGAAGCATAGGCTATGAACTTACCATTTTGTATTAGAACACAACCCAACCTAACTCTAGAAGCATCACAATATACAACAAATCCCTCTAGCCCATCCCGTAGTGACAATATAGGAGCTGACACAAGCTTACCTTTCAAGGTTTGGAAGCTCCTCTCACACTCATCAGTCCACACAAACTTGTCTTTCTTTTCAGTCAATTTTGTCATGGGGGAAGCAATAGAGGAGAACTCATTCACGAATCTCTGATAGTAACCTGCTAAGCTAAGAAACTCCTAATATCTGACGGGGTCAATGGTCTAGGCCAATTTCTAATCACATCGGTCTTTTTAGGATCCACCTTGATACCATCCTCCAACACCAGATGCCCTAGGAAGGCAACCTCCTTCAACTAAAATTCATATTTTTCATATTTAGCATATAGCCTCTCCTCCCTCAATCTTTGCAACACAACCTTCAAATGAGCCCTATGCTCCTCGTCACCACGAGAATAGATCAAAATATCATCAATGAATACCACAGCAATTGAATCAAGGTAGGGTTTGAAGACCCTATTCATAAGGTCCATGAAGATGGCTGGTGCATTAGTCAACCCAAAGGACATCACAACGAACTCATAATGCTTATATCTAGTCCGAAAGGCCGTCTTGGGAATATCAAACTCCTTCACGTTTACTTGTTAATACTAGGAACAAAGATCAATCTTAGAGTAATGGCTAGCCCATTGCAATTGATCAAACAAATCATTAATCCTTGGGAAAGGACACCTATTCTTGATGGTGACCCTATTGAGTTGCCCGTAGTCAATACACATCCTAAGAGACCCATCCTTCTTTTTCACAAACAACACCGGTGCACCCCAAGGTTATTGGCTAGGCCTAATGAACCTTTTCTCCAATAAGTCCCTTAATTGTTCCTTCAACTCCTTCAACTCCATTGAGGTCATATGGTAAAGGGGAATAGAAATGTGTTGAGTATCGGGAAGGAGATCTATACCAAAATTTATTTCACTTTCTGGAGGAACACCAGCAAGGTCATTTGGGAAGACATCAAGAAACTCGACTCTATGGGAAGGACTTTGGACTCTACATCCCCTAACTCTCATAAGATCGTAAAGACACCCCTTAGAGATCAACTCATGGGCTTTCATACAAGAGATGAACCTAACTTGACTACTACATCATGACTTTTCCACTCAAGGACGGGTTCATTTGGAAATTTGAATTTGAAAAGTTTTCATCTATTTTGTATTTATGGCATTTTGGCGACATGGCCGAATTAATCAAATTCAATTTTTCTCGTTCTATCTCGGGGTATCCATTCACTCGAAACTGCTTGGCTTTGGTTTCTACTTTCTATAAGCGAGAACAAGCTTTTTTGAGTTGTTTAATAGCCCACCACATAGCAATGGGTTTTACAATCAATAGAAGCATAGTATGCACGCAACCAATCCATCCCAAGAATGATAACAAAATCAACCAAGTCCAACTCAACAAGATCACAAGGCAATATTTTATGCAAGATGCAAATAGGACAACTTCTATTGACTTTTCTAGTAACAATAGATGCACTAATAGGTGTAGACACCTCATATGACTCATACAATAATTCAGGCTCAACATGGAACATTTTGGCAACAAAGGGGGTAAAAAAAGAAAGTGTGGCACCCGGATAAATCAATACATACACATCAAAGTCAAAGATTTTCAACATACCTGTAACAACATTGAGGATCTCATCAACCCCTTGCCTCCCATGCAAAGCATAAAACCGATTGTGCCTTGGAGCCCTATCTTGTCGGTCATCTCCCCAAAGGAACCACATTAGAACCTTAAGACGAACCTCCTTACCCTTGTTGCGATTTCCAGGGCAATCTATTACCTTATGTCCGAATTCCCCACAACCACAGCAAGGACCGGTATCCCTCAAGCATGAGCCACCATGACCTTTACCATACTTCGAAAACACATCAATATACGCCACACCCCTAATATCTTAGTCATTTGAAAAATCATTTGCAACCCTCTTTTGAAATGCATTTTTGAAATGCATGAGAAAACCCTTGGCCTCGATGGAACCGGCCTCTCTTTTGGAACTTACCCTCAAAATGGGCCCTCTTGGCCTGATGGCCCCTTCTCTTCCTCAATTTCTCTATTTCCATTTGTTCGGCAAAGGTCATCAAACGTGACAAGTCTATGTCACTAATCAACATGGCAGACCGATACTTCTCAATAACTAAGTCGAAAACACCCATCACAAATTTGTTCATTCTAGATCTTGAGTCGGCCACTAAATGAGGAGCAAACTTTGAAAGTTTGGTGAACTTAAGGGCATAATCCCTCACACTCATAGACCCTTGTCTCAAATTCATAAATTCCACCAACTTAGCTTCCCTAAGTTCAAGGGGAAGAACTGATTTAGGAATGCCACCTTGAACTCCTCCCAAAGCACCACATAGTTGACTCCCTTTTCCTCTTTCCATTGGTTGTACCATATTTGTGCCACCCCTTTGACTTGGAAGGCCGCTAAATCTGCCTTCTCCTCCAACCTCATACCCATGATAGACAAAACCTTGTAGACCTCATCAATGAACTCTTGAGCATCTTCACTCACCTTTGACCTATGGAATTTTGATAGATTCATTCTCATGAAGTCTCTCACTCGAGAAGCTGATGTGGGAGCATGAAGGTCTTGGGCCCCTTAATTTGCTTGATTAGCCATAACTTGTGAAAGCAAGGTGAGAGCATCCCTAAGCTCTCCATTGGTCGGTTGCTCCTCGGGTGTGCAGGCTCATCTTTCTCTAGTGTTAGGCATGATCTAGGATAGCAAAGAACAATAGTTAGGGGGGAAAACTTACTTCAACTCTATAGCATGACTTAGAACATGAAGAAAGGGAAACATTTCCTAAAATGTCTCATAGCCCCCTACTCATATTTGTAGTGCACAACATAACCATAAATAAGACTCTAATCAACATGGTGTGTTAGATCCGAGGATCTAACAACCTAGTACTTTTGATACCATCTTTTTCACAACCCAAGCCTAGGGCCTAAACGTGATCAATGAATGGAGAACTCGAACGAACCCCAAACAAGGCTCATAACATATCATTACACATCCTTGGTCGCGGAAGCTATTAAAACAACAATGAGAGATAAGCATAAACAAGGGAAATGGGACTAAGGATACACTTCCATGTCATAACATCAAGAAGCAATAGAGCCAAGACTCGCAGCATAGATACATAACATGTCTAACAACACCTCTACTACATAGATAAGAGAGAGGGCCACAACCAACAATCGGGCTCACCCTCATAGTCAATACATAAATAAAATAAAGGTAGTCTTAATTACATAACAAGAGACCATAAGCAACGTCCCCAAAATGGAGGACTCACTAACAAGCTTGAGAGACAATCGTACTAGCCACGTGGAGGAGGAGGATGATCAAGCAGTGCACCGGTTCCTACATGGTGACATTATGTAGACGTAGAGTATGCGTTAGTATGTTTAAATGTAATAAGTATGTAGGATGCAATGCAACAAGTGATAGCAACATAATCAAAATGCATAAGCATAGACAATGAGTATATATAGCAATATGGCATGCATGGAAGATGCTGGCAGTAAATCATACTTATATGGATCATAAAGTAAGTATAAGGAGTGACCATTCTTAGTGCAATCCAACAAGGTTGATGGAGTACAAACACCCCAACAAGGTTACCCAGGCCTACCACCCCCCTGAGCTAGGCGATCGAGGTACCAACCCCTCAATAAGGGTACACAGCCCTACAAACCCCCGAGCTAGACTTGGTCATCCCCAACACTATAAAGATAATACCATACATATATACACTCCTTTCATCATCATTCCATTATCATATAGTCATTCAACTCATAAGACATGCATAGGACCTTCAATTCCTTAAGAAACTATAATCGGCCATTTTATCAAATACTTAGAGGGTATGTAGTGCTAGTATAAAACCATGCAATTCAAGAGTATTATCACGCTACAAAATTTAAAGTAAAATCATCAATGGATACTTGGTAACACCCTCAAGCAACATACATCAAAACTCTTCATCAAAGCTCACATTAGTTCTTAGTTTCATAGCCCATAACATAGTAAAATAGTCACAATTTCAGAAACCCTAACATAGTGTGCAGTGATTTTCATAATAATTAAGACTTATTTGAAAATAAAATTTAAATCATGCAATTTAGGAAAAAAGGAAGCTTGGGCATCATGGGTGACAGAAACCCATGAAAGAAATGCACATACCTTAGCTTTGGAGATGAACTTGATGAAGATTAGAAATGGAGTCTTGAAGCTTGGTTGAATTCCTTATGACCCGGAGAGGGTTTTAAGACTTGAATTTTTAGGAGATAAAATATTACCTAAGTGTTTGAACGAGTATTGGGAAATGTTTAGAATGATATGAGGGTGAAAAATGGCTAAGCATAGGTATTTTCACGTTTGGGAACGCTTAGGCCTAAGACCCAAAAGTCTTGGACTGAGATAAAAATCACTAGCAGAAAAATACACAGGTTCACGCCTGGTCCGCGATGCGGACCTATAGCGAAGGTAAGATTTACAGAGGTCCGCGATGGCTGTGCATAGCAGTACTATCATGGATAGATTCTTAAAATTTAAAATTACAAAAAATGATATTGTTAATCGTTTGCTCTTAAAATCGGGTTTAGACCTATTTTCCACTCAATTTGATCCCCTTATCAAGAAGACAAAGTCAAATTTTTGTTATCGCATACGAATGTTGAGATACATGGAAATTGTAATTTTGGGCATTTCTGAAACACATTTTCAGGCACATTTTGGGGTCGTTACACCAATAAGTGTGACAGGAGTTTCCAAGAGCTAAATATGAGGTTAATCACTGCACCCGTGTTGACCATGCTTGATGGGACGAATGGATTTGTGATCTATTATGATGCTTCGAGGGTAGGATTGGGATGTGTGTTGATGCAGAAGGGGAATGTTGTTGCCTATGCTTCGAGACAATTTAAGGTGCATGAGAAGAATTACCCCACTCACAATTTGGAGTTGGCAGCGGTAGTGTTTGCTTTCAAATTATGGCACCACTATATATATAGGGCATATGTGGATGTGTTCACAACCACAAAAGCCTGCAATATGTCTTCACCCAGGAAAAGTTTAATTTAAGGCAGAGGAAATGGCTTGAGTTACCATCTGGGTAAAGCTAACGTGGTTGCTGATGCTCTTAGCAGACTATCCATGGGAAGTACTACCCATATGGAGAAATATAAGAGAGAATTAGCCAAAGAGGTTCATAGACTAGCACGACTGGGAGTCCAACTAGGTGAGTTAGGCGAAAGAGGAGTTCATGTGCGCAATAGGTCTGCATCATCCCTAGTAGTAGAGGTGAAAGATAAAAAAGATCGAGATCCGTTCCTATTACAATTAAAGAATAATATGCATAAGCAGAAGGTGTTGGCTTTCACCAAAGGGGGAGATGGAGTGTTGAGGTATCAAGGCAGATTGTGTTTTCCAAATATTGACGAGGTTCGAGAGAGGATCATGGTAAAGGCCCACAGTTCAATATATTCCACCACCCTGGGTCTACTAAGATGTATCATGACTCGAGGGAAGTTTACTGGTGGAATGGAATGAAGAGAGATATTGTTGAGTTTGTTTCTAAGTGTCCAAATTGTCAACAAGTTAAAGTTGAGCACCAAAGACCATGTGGAGTAGCTTAGAACTTTGATATTCTAGAATGGAAATCGGAGATGATCAATATGGACTTTGTTACTGGTTTACCGAGGTCTCGTAGATAGCACGACTTTATATGGGTGATAGTTGATCAGATTACTAAGTCAGCTCACTTTTCTGCGGTCAAGACGACTGACACTGCAGAAGACAATGCCCAGTGGTATATAAGGGAGATTGTTAGGTTGCATAGAGTCCCTTTATCCATCATCACAAATAGAGAAGCTCAATTCACTGCCTAGTTTTGGAAATAATTTTAGAAGGGTTTGGGTACAAAGGTGCTCCTTAGCACAGCTTTCCACTCTAAGAAGGATAGCCAGGTAGAACGTACTATTTATAGCTAGACACCCTCAGACGGATAGCCAGGTAGAACGCATTATTCAGACATTGGAAGATATATTGAGAGCTTGCGTCATTGATTTTAAGGGTGATAGGGATGGCCACTTTCCTTTGATAAAGTTTGCCTACAATAATAGCTTTTACTTGAGTATTCAGATGGACCCATATGAGGCACTCTACGGGAGGAGGTGTAGGTCATCGATTGGATGGTTCGAAGTAGGTGAAGAAGAGTTGATTGGACTGGACTTGGTTCAATATGATATGGAAAAGGTGAAAATTATTTGAGAAAGGTTGAGGACTACACAGAGTCGATAGAAATCCTACACAAATGTCAGAAGAAGAGACTTAGAGTTTGTGGTCAATGATTACGTGTATTTGAAAGTTTCTCCTATGAAAGGTATGATGAGGTTCAGAAGGAAAGGAAAGTTGAGTCTGAGGTACATTGGCCCTTATCAGATCATAAAGAGAGTGGGCAGTGTGGCTTATGAGTTATAACTACCCCCAGAGTTAGAGGCTATCCACCTGGTCTTTCATATTTATATGCTTTAGAAGTATTTGGTAGATCCATAATTGGTAGTGCCTATCGAGAGTATTGTAGTGAGAGACAGTCTGAGATATGAGGAGATCCCTGTCCAAACCCTTGATCGTCAGGTTCGAAAATTAAAAAACTAAGAGATTGCATCTGTAAAGGTATTGTAGAGGAACCAATTTGTAGAAGAAGATACTTGAAAGGAAGAGAAGGATATGAAGGCTAAATATCCTCACTTATTCCAGCCTACCGATGATGAGAGAGTTGACCGTAAGTATTTTCCCCCATATTCTTGAACTTCATATTCCTTGAGTCTTCCTTTTTTTTCTTTTCTCTGTACGATAGAGTTCTGGAGTCCGAGTGAGCATGGATGTGATGCGTTGATTGTTTAATTGTTTACTTTCTAAATTTCCTACTTTGTTGATTGCACGAGTGAGTCGAGAGCTGGTTGATTGTTAGAGTCCATAGGTAAATTTGTGCTTTCTCTAAATCTGTAGTTGCTCATCATTCGGGGACGAATGATCCCAAGGGGAAGATATTGTGCCACCCTATAAATCTACCCTCATACGCACACATGTTGCAAGCCTCATCCCTATATGTTGGAGGTGTATTAAAGTCATAAGAGACCTCTAGTACTTAGACGAGTTCAAGACTTTCCTATAAATTGAGTTTTGAATGTTGAATTATACCAAGGTCAACTTTAAATAACCATAACTCTTAGCACAAAAATTACTAGAGATCTTATAATATACCAAATGAAATCCCTTTGAGTTAGCTTTCCAATGCACTTGGTTTCACCTCATTTAGAGTTTGGATTCAAAGTTTATGGCCATTTTACTAGAGACTGCTAGTGCAGAGTTACACTATGAGACCTCCCTTACGGGACGTAAGTCGGGGTATGGGTCATAGTTCAGGCTCATAGCAATTTCAAGAATCTTTGAAATTGACCCGAAGGGTTATGAAAGGGGTCCTACGAGTCATAGTATTGTGTACAGGTCATAATAGGGCCCGTAACGGGCTTTTGATAGCTTTTAAGAAGGATTTGGTCCTTTCCCCACCCTTTCTAAGCCTAAGGATGACATTTTTACACTTAAGTCAACCCTAAAATATCTCAGATAGACTCTTTTATGTTGAAATGTTCTCTCTAAAGCATAGAAGCAAAATTCAAGAGAAAAGGGGCTAGGACTTAAAGGAGAACTTGAGAAATCTTTCAATTTCTTCCATGATACTTCAAGATTCTACACTCCCAGGTATGTAATGCTTACCAACTTATGGATTTCTTTCTTCACATGCCCTTTTCCATTATCTTGAGTTAAGATTTGAGGAGAGTTGAGATTTTTGAGAAATTTTACTGTATCCTTCAATTCATCATGAGGTCTTATTTTACATCACGTTACATAAGATAATTCCTAAGTTTTCATGATATATATATATATATATATATATATGTGTGTGTGTG
>JAABOM020000075.1:2217270-2235030 GCA_011800125.2 Solanum clarkiae | reverse complement strand
CACTAATAAAGTAAGAGTTCATATATAAGTAATGTAAGAGACGTAACTAAGATTAGGAGCTTGAAGGTTCTAAAGAATTTGAGTAATATAATGTAGTTTCAAACTTGTTTTTATATATTCCAACTAATAAATTTATACACATCTTTATTTAATTTAATTTTGAGATCCAATTGATTTCTATATAAATAAGTGGTGGTACCTCCAGTACCACCATCAAACCAATTAAAAATGTCCGTGTGGGCAGGAAAAAGTTGACTATCTCCGGTGCTACTTCACTTTCCTACTTTTTTAAACCAGTAAAAAATATCCATGTGGATATTCTTACCAATCAAAACTTACCACGTGGCCATCTAATTTACTCTTTCCCTTTAGCTGCTTCAACTATTATTTTATAATATTATTCCTAATAAGATAGTTTTTCAACTATGATTTTACTGTATCGCCTCGATCAATTATTTTAAGTCATGTAAATAGTGAAATTATGATAAAACAAATCTCATTCCAAACTGGACAAATAAAATTAAATAACTACTCCAATAAAATGCTTCCACGTATAATTTTTTATCGGTCCCATAATTTTAGGCGTTTTTCAGAACTTCAGTTCACCGCCAAAATCCCACCTAGAATCAGCCATTCCCTCATTCCAAACAATCCAAAACTCCATCGAAATGCCACTCCACAACCCCTAAAGCATGCATTTTCCAGTCAGCTTTAACCAACGACAAAACCACTATAAAATCATCCTCAAAACTGCCCTAAAATCACCACAAACCTCTAGCAAACTCCATGAAAATTGCCCTCCAGACAACCCCAAACCAATGTAGAGAAACTCCCCACCATGACAGCTCCGGCCATCCACCAAACGCAGCTAAAACAACCCAAAACCATCCATCAAATAATCCCAAATTGCGTTGAAAAACGGCATCATCATTTCAAAATCCCCTCAATAATTCCACCAAAATCACCTCTAAAAGCCCCCAAAAAAGATCATCCAGACAGCCCTCCAAAAACCTCTAAAAACATCGTCAAAACTTCACAACGCACAAGTTTCGAAGAGGCAAAATTCAGCTGACGCTACCAGCAAGCAACAACACACCTCCAAGCTCCAACAAAAGACGGATGGGACAAAAAATTCAATGTGATCTCTTTCACTTCTAGGAAAAGTGAAATACTAAAAAGACAAATGAAAAACATGAGTAGAGCACTACAAAAGAACAAGATAAATTGAAGAATTTAAAATTTAAAATTTAAATTTAATCATACAAATAAGACTGTAAAAATAATTGAACATATTTATTCGGCCCGAGTAACGCTCGGACAGTGTTTACCAGTTTATATAAATTCTTCTTTTACTTTCTATTTTATCTTCCCCTTTTTTTAAAAGAAGATGCCACCGAAAAACAGTGTGTAAGTTCAGTTGAAAGTTAAAACACGATAAAGTATTAATCTATTACTAAGGAAAAAGAAGAAACAAAATGATGCAAAACGGAATCAGAATTTTTTTTTAAAATATAAAATTTCAATCAATTAATATTAAAAGCGGGACAATGAAAAGAAATTTATGAATTATCATATTTTATCAGTATCAAATTCATTCGAATAAATTAAAAAATTAATATAGGGTAAGGCACTTGTCAAAAAGTTGTCTATAAATCATTCCCGAGATTCAAAAATTAAAACTATCAAACTACTGAATAATGACCTCTCTCTTTCTCTCTCTTTTTTAATTTGTTTTTTGTTACTTCTTGATGAATTTGCGAGATAATGTACACATATTAATAAAAATATTTAAAGATAAAATTTAAATTATACTTTCCACTATTGCCCTTGTGAAGTTATAAATACGTAGAATAATTTATCTTCTAGAAAATATAAAATTCAATAAATGAAAGGGCAAATATGAAAAAAGTTTGAAACATTCATCTTGAACTTTAAACAATTCAACTATTTTGTACATTGAAAAAAACCTAAAAAATTCATTAATTTGAAATTGAAGGAATATTAAATAAACTTGAGTGACTTTATTACGATATATGGTAATAATGTAGAAGAACCTTAAACGTCAATTCCGTGATTATTCCCCTGCTATAAAATACAAAACATGTTCCTGGAGGATTTAAATGTCACAGCAGACTAACTATTCTATTTATATAGCTATCATATCATTTTTGTTAGTATGAATAGTTGTTATTTTGTACCTGCAGAGGCCAAGAAGACTTACAGTAGTAGTTTTTTTTTAAGAAAAAAAAAAGGAAAGAGAAATGTTAACGTGAGGGGGGATTAAGGACGAGATAAAGCTAGAATATAACGTTTATGAGTTCTCAATAGAAAGTTCTAAACTTAAAATTAATGTCCAAGAGAAATACCAAATTTGTCAAAGTAATCCACTTAATTGCATGATTTTCCCTTCAAATAGATTGGTGTATAATTTTTGCTCTTAGAAACTATTCTAATATCCATGGCAAATTTTAAGGTAAAATACGAGGACATGAACTCATGATCCCACTGTAAAACTTAAGTATTTTATGTATATACTAGTGGCGAAGGTCTGTGCTAAACTTTTCTTAGTCTCAATTTATGAGATATCGATAGACTTTTCCTCTATCGATTTATATGACATCGATAGATTTTTTTTCTATATATTTTTAAAGATATTGTAAAATTATAACTGAAACAGGTAATGAAATATTATGAAGTCGTTGAAGCAGACATGTCAATACAAAACTGCCCTGAAAAGATTAAATTTTTTGTTGGCTCACTAGAGGCCGCAATATAATTTTTTTGGTCTCGATTTATGTAACATCGATAGATTTTTTTACCTATATTTCAAAATTATTATAAAATTATAATTGAAGCAGCTGAAGAAATATTATGAAATAATTGAAGCAGATACGTCAATACGCAACTGCCTTGAAAAGATTAAATTAAAAAACCGACGAAATAATTTTTATTGACCCCATATAATAAAGGCGAAAAAACAGACAATTGAAGCAAGCAGGACAACCAGAAGCTGCTCAGACAGCTGCGACCGAAAGCTACTGCCTTATCCTCTTATATATAAGTAGTAATTATATTTGTTAATACCCATGAAAGGCTAAATCATGTATTTGATTGAATGCTAGTTATTACCAAGAGAACTAGGAATCAATTCTTGATTAATACATTTGTTTTTTTTTAAGTATACATCCCTACTTTAGAAATGCTAAATTCGATTCTACTAACGAGGCATAAGTTATTTAATGACACAGGACATAATTCTGAAATATTATTATGCGAAAAAATAAACACACGCTTTAGAAAAAAATTACTTGTAATAACTCACAAAAATTAATATGTGAGAGCTAAAATTTGGAGCTTGATGAAAAATTAAAGATTCGTGGGTAGACAGATAAAGCAACTCCGCCCTGGGTGTAGATGGAGGATAGGTAACAGGAGTTATGAGATAGAGAAAAAGCGAGTATTAGTTTTGGAGATATGCGTAAATACAAGGCGACAAAATTGGTAGGAGTAAATTAAATGTTGGAGATGGAAGAAGATGACGGAAGAATAGTGTGATAGGGCCCCAAGAGGGAAAGATCTGCAACTTGTCTCTTGAGACATTGCTTAAATTTGAGCTTTCAATGCGCAGACACGGCATTTCCGTGCCATTTTATGATCAAATTTTTAATTTTTAGACCAACTTGGAAATTTTACATTTCACCATAGACAACGACGCTTTTCTCTTAAGCCTGAAAGGCGGAGGAGGAGTAAATGCAGTGATGAGTTATTACGCATGGGAGTGCGTTTTATGACAAATGCCAAACATTTCTTCACTGGCAGTAAAAGATAACTACTACATGTAGTAACAATCAATAAAGAGTTCATCCATGGAAAACATTCACTCCTAGATAAAGAATTTAATGACACTCGAGTGTAGAACAACTTTTACACATTAGTACTGTACTCTAACCTGTTGTAAGAGGTAACATGACATTCTATCTTAGGATAACAGTGTCTTGCATCGAAAAAATACACAAGAGATGTTGGGTATACAGTCGGTCCAAAGCAGACAATATCACTGATAAAAAAGGCAAGCTCGGTGCACTAAAACTCCCACTATGTGCGAGGAAGGGCCCGACCACAAGGGTCTATTGTACGTAACCTTACCTTGCATTTTTGTCAAAGGTTGTTTCAAGGCTTGAACTTCTGATCACATGACAACAACTTTACCAATTACTCCAAGGGCTCCCCTTCAAGTGGTCACAGATGATATCAAATCAATTCCTATGTCAGCTTTATCGGTGGTGGGTTAGAGTTCAATTGAGTTTAGACAAATCGAGTGAACCTCGATATGGAGTGTATATGATACCCTAGCTTAGAATAAGTATCTCACATCAACAGATGTTTGGTATATAAGTCTTACTAGCCCTAATGACACATTTTAAAGGCGTATGAGTCTAAACACAATGTCACTACTAAGTTGAGCTTCTCGATTTACGTGTTACTCTCCGTCAAAACAAAGTAATGACTTTTTACACCTACAGTATTTTTCTAGTATGAGAAATCACCTTTCACATTTAGTATCCTCACCAACCCTTTCCAGCTCTCTCTCACTGTGCATGCATTATACTTGTCTGCATGCATGCACCTCTCATTACAGCAACAACAAGGATGAAGGAGCGAGAAGGTACTTGCTAGTTCCCACAACAAACGCAGAAATTAATAAAGAAAAATCTATATTTAACTAGAATTCATCACATACAATTAGTTCAAAATTCAATTAATTGATTGTTACTCATCAATAGACTAATTTGACAACTAAAACTCAAACTTGAGACACAAAATTAAATGTCAGTAATCCTAACTTTACACATTAAGCATATGACCAACTTTCCTGTTGTCATAATTTCCTAATTCGAGTTTCATACTTTCTCAAATTTTATTTCAAAAGTTGGCGAAGTGGTTACCTTTCCTATTTTTTAAAAATCTTGTCCAAGTAGGGAACCGAAAAGTTTTAGCATTAGATGGCATATACTGCAACCTGCACAGAGACATAAATGAGAATGCAGGACAAATTTTAAAAACAAAGACACAGTAAATAAGCTGGGTCCTCCTAACTTCATTCATTTCACAATCTGCAAACTCATTTAAGATCACCACGAAATGTATGAGCTCTACATTACTCCCAATTTATTCACTACTCTCATTTTTGTCTCTTTTTTTCAATTTGAATCAATAACCAATCACCACACAGGCAAATATTTTTATTTTGGAGCTAAAATTTCGGGAGTTTTAGGGGACTGTGATATCCAATGATAATAAGGGGGTGGGTGGTGAGGGAGAAACGGGACCTACTACCTTGATTGCTGTATAGATTTGGATGTCTTGTCTCTATTCTTTCCTGTAACGACTGTGTTTATGCCTGCTTCCTCATCTCTGAGGGAAAAAAAGAACAAACAAATCAATTTGAATTTAAAAGACACAAGCAAATTATACACAAGAGATTTGTTTGTCACTCTAGTTGGCACTTGTGCCAATCTTGTATCTCAATTTAGTGCACTAAGCACCCTTTTTGCGAGTAAGATGGTTTGGGCCCTCAACTCCATCAATTCTTAGGATACCAGACAAAGTTTATGTACAACTTAAACAAGCACTTAAATCTATGTTTTCTTGTCTTTGGTTTGTCTTAGTTCCTCTTATTATGCATGGAGTTATCATGTCACTTAACAACGACATAATACCTAGTGAAATCAATCCCACAAGTGGGGACCTAGGAAGGGTGGTGTGTGTGCAGCCTTACAGGCTTGTTAGAGTAGAAAGTTGTTTCTAGTAGAACCCCAACTCAAGTAGAGCATATCCAAATCAATAAGAAAAGAAAATACAGTAGTGAAAAAAACCATATAGAAAATAATGGAGAAAAAGTAGTATCTACACCATATAGTACAATAACGAAGTAGAAGAAACAACAGGTGAAGATTAAAATCGAAAAAAAGGGTAATAAGAGAGTACTAATAATAATACTAACAAAGGAAACTCGATAACATTCTATTATCTACTTGTGTTCCACCCCTAATCCTCGACCTCCATATCCTCCCATCTAGGATCACGTCCTTGATAAACTGCAGGTGTGTCATATCTTGTCTAATGACATCCTTCTAACACTTTTTCAGCCTATCTCTGCGTTTCTAAGATCCACCAAAACCAACCTTTCACCTTCTAATTGAAGCAGCTGCACATCTCTATTACATGCCCCAACCATCTCACTCGAGCATCCCTCATCATATCCACCACAGAGGTCACTCTCACTTTGTCCTAAGTATCCCCATTCCTAATCCTATCTCTCCTAGTATGCCCACACATCCATCTCAACATCCTCATTTCAGTTACTTTCATCTTTTGGACATACGAGTTTTTGAATGACCAACACTATGCCCCAAACAACATAATTTGTCTAACAACCACTTTATGTGCACAAATATAATTCCAATCTGAAGATTTAAAAACAATATATTTATACATCTCTCTATTCATTTGCTACGTCTAACTCAAGAATACTCATTTTCCACTTAATATATCTTTAACCACTAATGTAAATCCTGAAGTTAATAAAAGGCAGAAAATAATGCATCTAAAAGCAAGATGCCCTCATTTGAGCTAAAGTTGTACTCTCAAGAAATGATTAATTTCTTTCCTGGAAGCTTGCTCTTTAGTTACCTAGAGAGGTAATCTCAATGTGGGTTTCCTTCAGCCTTTACGTGATGGCGACTAGTGAGGTGGTTGGCACCATGTAATTCCAAGCTTCCATTTCTATCCCCACACCTTATAGCGGGAATGTCGGGACCCTAATGCAAAGATAGTGAAACCACAATAACTTCCCCTACTAAATATAGAGGGACAACAATTTTTTTCATATTTCACCATATCAAAAGACTTTAATCCTTATAAACTAGATTATTAAACGAGTTCAGAACTATTAAGCACTCTAACTTCGACAGCTGTTGTAGTACTAACTACGAACTCCTATACGCATTCAAAAGAAACACAAGTGAGATACCTGTCTTGAAAACCCAAAACTGAACAGCCAAATGCTGAATACTTCTGATTAACAACTCCATAGAAATGTGACGAGCAAAAGGTAATTTCATAGAAATGCAACAATTTAAACAGATTCCACCAACGTTCATTTTCTGAGGAATGGATAAACTCACTGACATATCACGTATCCTCAAACTTTGACTGCATAACTTCTGCTGCTGTCAGACCGAGCATTCATCAGGTCTGTATGATTTAGTTGAAAATTGAGACACTTTTAGATTCTCATAGCTTTAAGAATAGTCTGCCAAAGGCCACAATCATGTTCAGGAAATCACTTGTTTGAATACTAAAGATTTCAACTAAAATGATATAACATAAGGAGATCTAGCTTGGTCTGATGAAAGAATCTCAGACATAATCATGTCCGAACAGTACAGCTACTATTACAACAACAACATACCCCAGTGCCTCAAAAGGCTCCCGCTCATTGCGGGGTGAGGGGGGGTCGGATGTACGCAGCCTAACCCCTATGTTTAAAAACATAGAGCGACTGTTTCCAATTCAGTACAGCTACTATTATCACCCATAAATTAGAAGGTTAGACCCCCTAATTATGAATATAAAAGTCTGTTACAAAACTTAATCATCACCTTTTTTTTCTAAAAATTTGCAATATTTATTGTGCTTAAATACTAAAAACAATTGTCATTATGCTTGTAAGTATTATAGTGCTTGATACAGAAGCCCACAACTTAGGATATACATTTTGTGAAGAGCTTTGTTGTTGTTCCTGCTAAACAAACTAGAGAACTAAACATTAAAAAGTTAGGCTTCAACCTATGATGCTTTGAACTTGCATCCAAGTATTAACAGGTAAGTATTTGGTTGCATAAGTTCAACTTTTAGTGTATTTTGAAGGATCTTTATGAAGTACCACTACCCACCTTGCACCTGTTTGACACAATATATATCAAGGGAAATGAAAAGTTAACGTAAGATGGGTCATGTTACCAGTTTCAAAAAAAAAAAAAAGGTTTATGTAAGATGGGCTTCGACAACTGGTAACTATCAGGACTTATTACTTAAGTATCTTGAGAATATCACTTGTATCATTCACTTATTCCACTTGCACCGGAAATTTCATGGTTTCTGAACCTCCAAGACCAATTTAAGAACTCAGTTGGCCAAGGGCTTTGGCAGATTTTCCATCAACATGAATAGCAGACAGGAACTGATGACACACACTAACATGGATATAGAGCGTGGATGCAGCTATGGAAGCGTATACAAATAGAACATTGCCTTTAATATCAAATAGCAACCTCAGAAAAGAAGTGCAATAGCAGTGAAATATCCTGGACTTATGCATAATTGGAGTAAATTCATGAGGTACAGGAGTCCCCGAAAAAGAGAAAGACCAGGTAAAAGCATGAGGAAAATAGAGCAGAAGATGGAACAAATTATATCTTGGCTTGAAAAGAGACAAAAACACAAATCAATCAAGCTTCTATGCTTCAACCACAACCTAGATGGAGTAGGCTATGAATCCGCTATATAGCTTTACCAAGGACTAGCTTCAACTCAATATCAGTAGGTAACAAGAGTTACAAGACTAATGTTTTGTCTTTCAACACAAATTTGGGGTTTTCATAAAGCTTGTGAATCTGTAAGTCAAGTCTTACAATTATCCTTGTCCAGGCCTAATCTAAGTGCAACAAAGACAACTAGGCCAGGTCCCAACTAGTTAGCATTGCAATAATAGATTCTTGCTTCCGTAGTATTCTATAAAAGAATTTTTAAAAACAAGTATAGACAAAGAGAAAGCAAATTTGTGATAGGTGAAAAGAAAAGATATGAAAGGATGACAGACGCATCATGTATAAGCAAATAGATACATCAGCTTCAACAATGTATAACCTCTTGAACAGCGAGGTACAAGGTCTAGTTATTTGACGAGATCCCTACAACAACAATATACCCAGTGTAATCCCACAAATGGGTGGGTGTACGCATCCTTACATCTACCTTGTGAAGATAGAGGCTGAGATGAGATTCCTGACAGGAAAATCTTAAAGGAAGTTCTACCTCCCCATTTGTGCAACTGCATCTCAAGAACCAACTTTAAATCTGAAAAAGCTTTGCATTTTTTCCTCCTTTTTTATTAAAACTACTGCATAGAAGCAAAGGTCTGTGCTTTTGATATTAACAGAAATATTCACAATTAACTGGCAAATACATTAACCTCAAAAAAAAGAACTGGCAAATACAGGTGACTTCCAATACAATGGAAGCAGGATCTGCCCATTGATTTTTGACACCTTTTTCAGCCATCCACTTATAATTCCTGAAATCTGTGCACATTCTGAAAACATGTCAGAAAATACTACTTTCACACAATAAACTTTGTTCATCATTTGCTCCAACCAACAATACTGGCTAATAAGGACAATTTGGTTTATACCATCTCATCGGATTCACAAGGGTGAACCACATACTCGGGCATTAATAGTACTTTTAGCTAATTAAATTGAAATTTCATTAGAGGACTTCCATAAAATAATTCCTTTATCTGTATGAACCATATTGACATAGCTGCTAGGCTTCTTGTACAAACTAGGTTAAACATAATACAGCAATAACACACAGTCCAATAATTAAACCTTCTTTTATCATTTGTTTATCAAAATATTTAATCAAATTCAGAATGGACAGAGGTGAAAAGGCAGTGAGACAAACTAGGCAGAGTTGAATTTAAAATGGAAATTTTCTTACAAAATTTAGGTCAGCTATGAAGGAACCTTAAACAGCTGAAAACAATACACAAAGAACCAGTGGGTGTATAATTAAAACTTGATCTGTGGCTCTTGTACTGAGGATCTTAAGTTCAACTCTAATAGAAACCAATGTCAATCCCTCTGTAAATAAGACAGCTTCAGATTTCATAACCCTCTACACTGAAGTGATTGATCCTCTATTTCTGAAACGTTGAGATCAAGAACCTCTGTCCAATCTCAAGATGAGTGAAACCAAGCACCTCGTAAAGACGCTAAAGTCATTTGAGATCCACTGCAGCAATATCATCTTATGGAGAAAATCATTGCCACCAAAGACTTAACTGCCCAAAGAAAAAGATATTACATTTGGGGAACTATCTGAATAAACATCTGGACTGACACAACATAACATGTAATGCTATCATGATGCAGACTTTGAAATAGAAACTGTGATATAAAGGCCTTTTTATACATTTCATTTGGAATGCAGAAATGTTGTTTATATGGTAGTTCCTTATTTAAGTAACTATTGTTTGCATGAATTGTCAAAACATGTAAATGAAACGAGAAGAGAACTTAAAACCTAAAGTATTAGCAGAGTCTCTGTGTCACAATCTTTCACTTTTTTGTTATACCATCCGAGCCAAAATTAGACTCACCTTTCATATTTCCCAACATCTAATGTTGCTCGGTAAATGAAGTCTCCCACATTGGGATGCAGCTTGTTTTAAAGTAGAACTATATGTCCTTTAACTTTGAGCTAATCAGGCAGTCAAAAGTTTGTTTAAACTAAAAAATTTAAATCTAAAATTCATCTTGAGACAGATGAAGCAATGTGCTCGAGGGTAAAATAAACATAGAAAAACCTAGAAGGATTCAAATCCCAATCAAATTGTTCCAGAATCTCTCGAGCAATAACCACAATAAGGTAAAACTCAATCATTACACGGTATAGGAAGTCGTACAAAAGGATTAGGAAGTACATTTTAAAAGGGTCAGTAGAGGTCAAACCTGTGAGCAGTTCGTAGCGAATAGTAGATGATTCTTTTTCATTTGCCATTACAACCACTACCTCTTAATCGTCAGGCTTCAGTTTTGTAGTTTCAAGTTCCTAATTCCAGTCCTCCTTTCTTCCTTCTTGATGGTAGTAAGTATATACCAACCAGAAGGATTCTTCTATTTTCACTGCTATCTCGCCAAAGGAAATTTCTTCTCCATGCATTTAGTCTCTTCACTACACTTGCAAGGATAGGAAAGGACATCATACATGTAGGCATGGCATCAAGAAAATTTTCCTACAACATAATTATCTTTCACAAGATTTCTCCAAATAAATGCATCTAATGGTCTATGAATCAGTATTTTCCAAAGAAAAGGGGAATTATTGTTTTAATAAAATACTTTTAGACACTACTGCAATCAGTCATCAACCTGCAGGATCCCAACTATTTAAAATCAGAGTTTGGCTCCATAACAAGAGAAGATTCCATGCATTAGTACTTATTAATTGGTGAATCACGCATTATTATCAATGTCAAGTCTTTTCCTCATAACTGATTCAAGAATGATTCAGCAGAGGACACCCACATAAAATGTATACCTCATTACTGCAATCAGATATTGATATTGTCAACTCTCACCGCTTTCTGTAATCCATCAATTATGTACTTGCATGTCAGCTGATTTGGCGCAAAACCCACTTTCCTCATTTTATCTTGAAATTTCATCAATTTTGCAATATCACCTTCACCACTTAGAAGCCTGACAATTGCGTTGTAACAAACTGTGTCAAATATTTTAAATTCTTGAGCAAAGAAGCTTAACAGCGATTGAGCCTCACGGAAATTGTTTTCCACACAGTGACCATTTATTAAAGCTCTACAAACTTCAGTATCAGGTGGCACATCATAATCAATCATTTCTCTCATCAAGGAGTTAGCATCCATGCTTCGGCCTAATTTACACAAACATTTAATTATAGCTCTATATGTACCTATATCGGGCTTCAAATCTTTTGACACCATCTCTGCTTTCAAGCATAAAGCCTCATCAGGGAAATTGCATCTACAAAAAGATTCAATCAACGCACCATAGACCATATTGCCAGGTTCATATCTTTCACCAGATACTCGATCAACTAGAGCTTTGGCTGCAAATGGTCGATTCTCTATACAAAGAGCAGAAATTAGATAATTGTAGATATCATGAGATACTACAAATCTAAATCTTTGAAGCTCTGTGACTAAATTCACAGCTGAAACCAAATTATCCTGTTTTTGATATCCTTGTACAAGAACTGAACAAGTGAAATTATCAGGGTACATTCCTTCTCCAATCATGTCATGCAACAGAAAGCGTGCCTCTTGCATCATCCCCACTTTGCAATAACCAGAAATAAGAGAGTTATACAAAATAAGATCTGGTTTTAACCCTCTGTCAGCCATCCTTAGAAACAGCTGATGAGCATCCCTAACATTTCCCTTTTTACAAAATCCATTTATCAAAGAAGTATATGTGAACAAATCTGGTGATACGCCTCTAATGTACATAATCTGATACAAATAAACTGCATCTTTCATTCTTCCTTTCCTACAATAGCTACTAACTAATGTATTATATGTAACTATATCAGGTTGAAATCCTTCTTCTTCCATTTTCTCCAAGAACTCATTGACCTTGTTCACATCTTCATCCTTGCACAAAACATGAGTTAATATATTGAAGGTACACGAATTCGGGTGCACTCCAATTCTTTCCATTTCAGCATAAACTTCCCAACATTTTTTGCTATAATTCAACTTTGAAAGAGCAGTTAAAAGACAGTTAACGGTAATAACACTTGGGTACATTCCATGCTTCACTGTCTTTCTAAAAGCTCTAAATCCATCTTTCACCATATTCACCTTGAGAAAAGCCTTAATTAGCATATCAAACACAACAGGGTCCCAATTACACAAACCACTAGACGAAAGCAAACTTTCAAACACATCCACACTCTCCAGTCCATCTCTCTTCCTATCCACCAATTCAGACAAAATTTTCATTGCTTGTGAAAAGTTCCTTGTCCAAGTCAGTATATGAATAACAAGACAGTAGTTTTGAGTGTCAAGCTTCACACCCAAATCATTCTTGACCCAGTTGAAGAAACTAAGAGCACTAAATGAATCAGACTGGCATCTCAACAGTACCCGTGAGATTTCACTATTACTGAGATAATTAATAAGCCCATTATCTTGGATGGTTTCCTGAAGGAGTACCAAATGGTCATTGTTTCTGTTTTTTAGAGCTGAACATATCAGACTAACTATGTTTTGGGGGTTTTGAATTTTAGGTAGAAAGCTGTGAAGAGGGTTTGAAATGGGTCTGGCCGGCCCACTATAATCTGTTAGAGTTTGGACACAATTTGGTGATGGCAATGATGAAAAATTCAGTCTTGACTGCAGATGCTTGATATTAATAAGTAATTCTCCATTTGAACATGTAGATTTAATTGATTTTTGGGTTAGATTCATGGGAAAATTCAAGAATAATGGAAAAAAGTAAAGTTGAACAGAGATAGAGAAGATTACCAAAGGGGACTGAAACTCAAAGATTTTGGTTCTACCATGTCCAGAGCACAGGATTGAGAAGCTCTTCTGAGCTGCGTTTCTACTTTTTGCCACTATTTTGTGCTCTTCTTTCAATTCTTTTTTCCAGCGGGTTTCCCATATTTTATTTGGAGCCCCATTAAATTTAAATTCTAATATTTTATAGCTCTGTTAAATTTAAATTCAACCGAAAATTTTACATTAAAGGTAAGTACTTCATAACAAAGGTAACTTTGTAGTCAAGAGACGTGACATATTTGATTAAGGATAAAGTAAAGAGTACTTATCACTTTTTTTTTTTAGTTTTTCAAGGTATCTCCAGTCTGACAAGTCAAGGACTTATCCTATCTGAGTTTTATTTAAGAGTTTGTCGCCGAACTACACGTACAAAACAGGGATCGAACTCCAACACTTACAACTCCATTTATTCATGTTATTATATTTATTAGGCGTTTATTTGTTCAATTTGGATAGAAACAATTCAAATTGAAAAATGAAACCCAATTAATTTTTATTTGGTTTAGTTTTATATTTTAAAAAATAAATAATATTTGGTTTGATTGATTATATATACCTAACATATTATTTTTTATGAATAATTTTTATGCGGAAAAATGCAATACATTAATTAAAAAAAGTAAGTGATAATGCAATTTTTATTTGTGCAGCAATATCAATGATTTATACATTATTCATGTACATTGGGCTAGCTAAACATAATCATGAAGTTAAACATAATTAATAATTGTATTTTCTTTTTCTCTTTTTGATTCAAATTAAATCGATCTGAAACTTGTAATTGTATGTTGTTTTAGTTTAATTTTAATAATTTAAAAATTAATAAAAATAATTTAAATTTAATTTTGATCAATAATCAATACAAATCGACTCATAAACATCTCTATTACTAGCAATCTATTATAAGTTTAACTATTAAATGGAAAAATTCAGCCTATGTAAAATGTTATTTATTTGAAGATTATATATCAAATATTTTTTATAATACCAGTTATAAATATATAACTATTTGATATTCTACTAAAAAAAATAATGTGTCATGCATATCTAGTAATAGTAAATTTAGAAAAAATTTCTTACAAGACGTATATTTATTAAACATTAACGTTCAATTTTTGATAGTTCATTTTTATTTTTAAGAATTTGATTGTATAGTTGATTCGTGCAATTAAATATTATATTTGTACTGGAACTATAATTACTTACGATAAACAAATAAGTCTTTGTAATGACTTACATTATGTAACTATTATCCTAAAATTATACTAAATTTAGTTACAATACGACTTTTCAATCAAACCCTTAGAGATATTCTTTCTTTCTATCTTCTCTTGCCAAAAATTTAGTCGATATTTTATTGCTGCTCAGCCACTATATATTTGGAGGGAAAAATTTTGTTCTAATTTATAAAGTTGAAGGGCAAATATGAATCATTTCAAGAATGATAAATTTTTTATATTTAAGATCAAATTCGAAGAGAGAGCAAAATTATTTTATTTTTCATAATTGAAGGGCATTTTTTGGCCCTTTGCAAATGACTAAAAGATGTTACAAACTTGAAAGGTTCTGATACAAATTAATTCAGAGACTACAACATATAAAAGAGGACCACTTGAAAAGAGAATAGATATCAGCTTTATTAGCAAATGGTTAAACTAACACATGTAATTTAAAGCCTAATGGCTTGGTTGCAAAATTGCCCTTGATTCATCAATAATCTTGAGTTAAGTTACTTTTCTAGGAAGATTAATTAAGAAGAGAATCTCTGGTAATCATATGGGAAGTTTGATTCATATCCCATTGTGTTAAATTGGTAGTCTGCATCATTTTGCTGAGAAGTTCCTGCAGACATATTATTGAAGGAAGGGGGAAAATTCTCGACGAAGTTGTTGTTTGGAATTGTGGAAGAATTAGCCAAAAAGTTGTAATCTTGATGATCAGTGTTGACGTGGGAAGACGATGAGGGGAAATTATTAAACGAGGGAATATATGGCACGTTGTTAGTATGACTAGTATTGAAATTGATGTCGTCTTCGGAGATACTAAGGTTTTTTTGAAAATTCAAGAGAATTTCATGCGGGTTGTCATGTGGTGTAGGGATTAGTTGTTGATATTGTTCATGATGAATATTTGGTTCTTGATTTTGATGCATTGTTAAAACCAAAGGTGGTGGTGCTGGATGCGCGTTACTGGCACTAGCACCACCACTTTGATTACAAGTGTGCCTTCCTCTATACGTGACTTCGAAAATGGTGGGATCTTCATCGGATCTTTGCACTTGCTTCGTGGCCAGACATCCTTGGACATGTCGAAGTGTACATCTGTAATAACCTCTGCATTTCAACCAAAAAAATAAAAATTTAGGAACACGAATATAACTATGTATATTCAAACGTTTTAATCTTAATGTTTTACCTCGGATGTTTGGCACCAAGAATATCTTTCTGGCCATATTTTCTCCAACTATAACCATCATCAAGAGTCCCTTCAATTGGTGCCCCTGGATGAATGTGAACTTGCTTTGTCCACCGCGGTATATTGTTCTTTCTGTAACATGATTATAAGTTTCGTGATCATACATGAAGTTAATTTAAACCTACATTATTATGTACACAAACCTCTTGCGTGTAGTATGAAGATCTTTGGGTTCAAGGTCGCGATCAGAATCTTCACTTGATCGCGGAGAATCAGATGTTCCAAAAATGGGAATTGCTGTAGGAGTAGTAGTGTATTGTAACAAGGACAGAGCCCTGTCAAATTTGGACTGGATATTATGAAGCAAAATTTCCCGTGTGTTTTCGGGCGAAGACGACGAATTATAGTTAGGAGCATGGAGATGAAGTTGAAGCTGCTGAACGAGGTCCCTTCCTTGAGTTAATTCACTTATAACTCTATTAAACTCATGAGCATTACTCTCACCTCCGTAATTCTCCATTAACTCGATCGATACAAGAAAAAGAATTGATTTTGAATGCAGGAAATGGGAGGTTAAGAAGAGATTATATAAAGTGAAGGAGAAAGTTTGACTGTAGAATAGTTTGGTTAGACCAGTCTTTGGTCAAGGGAATTATAGTATAAGTAAGCTAGTCTAATTGCTGACCATTTCAAATTAATTAACTGTTATTTTAAATCAAATTCCATTTATACCACCCACCCAATAATCCAAGGTTAGAAGCAATTAATTGGAATGGAAGTCAAAAATATTGAGAAAATGGGATATACGATGAACCAAAAATGAAGACCAAACAACCTTCTTACCGCGTTTACTGTTCCTCGGAGTTTTTAATGCTCCCACTCATTTACTTGTGAGAAATAATTGTTAGTTTTCAAAAAGAACAACATACTCCAGTGCCTCAAAAGGCTCCCGCTCATTGCGGGGTGAGGGAGGATCGGATGTACGCAGTTTAACCAACAACAACAATAACATACCCCAGTGCCTCAAAAAGCTCCCGCTCATTGCGGGGTGAGGGGGGGTCGGATGTACGCAGCTTAACCATTATGTTTAAAAACATAAAGCGGAAAATGACTAATTATTTCTTTATTTTAAATTTGTTTGTCTTATTTCACACTTTAAAAAAAGTTTTAAAAAATAGTTTTATAGTGTCAAATTTTAGGTATAGATATATGCTATTAAATATGTTATTTAGAAAGTTGAAACCAGAGGAATACAAAAAAGGAAAATATATATTTTTTCTAAACGGACTAATTAAAAAGGAAAGTAGACAAATAAATTGAGACAGATGAAATACTAGTTTTCTACTTTTATCCTATTTTAGAGATAGATAAGTTAAGATGGTAAAAAAAAAAAAAAAAAAGATAAAAGTAAAAAATATACCTAAGGTATACTTCTTCTTCTTTTTTTTTTTAATTTTATATCACATCGTTGAGAGTGTGCATTTTATACCTAAACTATCACTTATGAGTTTGAAAAAATTAAATAAACTATTAATATTAGTTAAAAACTTAAAAATTAGTACCCCATAGATTAAATTTGGGGTTTATCTAATTTTTGTTAGTAAGGAATGTTTTATCCATGTGAAAGAGAAAGTGTAGTATACACATCATGATAAAAATGCAATAGGCACAATACATAAATTGGACTCTTAACTTGGAGCGAAATTTTAAGTTGGAACTCAAACTTTCAAAATGCACAAATAAGCACTCCAACTTGCCCGTTTTTTATCAAGTAAACACAAGGCGCTGACGTGGCAAAGCATGTGTGTTACACACAAAGAGGACGCATGAGTGCTATTTTGTTGAAGATTTCAACAGTAAAAAAGGCTTGAATTATCATTTTTACCCCTACTACATCCATTTATATATAAACCATTATTTTTCAAATTAAAATATAATTTTTTTCTTCTTTC
>JAABOM020000075.1:2199624-2210254 GCA_011800125.2 Solanum clarkiae | reverse complement strand
TGTAAAAGATCAATAATATTAATATTAATATTAATGCAAACATTTTTTATTCATGCATTAATATTATTAAAATACAATTATCCTTCAAAATCATTTCCATAACTTTTTTACTATATTTATGAAAGATATTTTTATAAATAAATAATTTTTTTAATGAAATCACACCATATACTATTTTTAATATATTAAATCAAATACTTCAGCATAGATAATACAAATATTACTAAAATACAGCATGTTATTATAATCCATACCAAACTATCCTTAAAATTCAAATAATTTGTAAAATTTTGAGGCAGACAATTAATAAACCATAAAACTAGAAAAATAAATTAATTCAAATGGCACAAAATAAGCAACGTAAGATTCTCCACACCACTTCATGAGTAGGCCCTACTAGAATTTTGTGAACATTTTTTATTAATAAAAAAATCAGACCTTGTGTCAGTAATCGCATCCATAAATTCATTCAAAATATCTCTGCTTCCACTCTCTACTTGCCACGTATGCTCTTCCACTCCGATTATTATTCTGCTGTGGCACTGTCCACGTCATCTTCTCCTCTTCTATCCACGTGGATCGAAATTTCTGACCGTCGATCTTATAAACAAGAAATCCTGGCCGTTGGATAGTTGAAGAAAAGAGCTTGTGGACACCGAAATTCGAGAGGGTATATATTGTTTATTTCTGAAAATTATTTTGTTATTAACTACCACACTTGCATTTTGAGCCGCTCAAGTTTCCACTGCGATCGTTTTTTTCAGAAAAAATAAAAAGAGAAAAAGTTTCCGCTCCGATCAGTTTCCTTGCCGGAATCTTCATCGACCGGGATCAATTGAGAGTTGAATTTCGACTGCGCAACGTTTAAGGTGCGGGACATTGTTTTCTGATTTATGCGTAGTAGAATTGTATAAGTTTGTTGAGAAGTGCACTAAAATCTAAATAGGTTTGATTTACTTCCTTCCGTCGTTTCTTGTTTTTTGATTGAGTTAGAAATTAGTCTCCGATTTGCTTGAACTGGTGCGCCTTCAATGTCCTAGTACACCAGCCTTTCGGTTTTGTGGAAAATCAGGAACTCGAAATCGAACTTGCTTAAGATATTCATTTTACAGAATCTCATGATTGCTAGGTTTTAGCTATTTGGAATTCTATATTAATAAACTTTAACATGTTGATTGGTCGGGTAACAAACAGAAAAAAAAGAAGGAAAATACCATTCGGGATGGCCCAGGGGTTTGGGCTTGGGACTTCCATGTTGAAGGTTTCAATTTCGAAATCCTTGCCAGCAAAACTAAGGGGTTTGCCTTCTGGGTTGAGCTCGTCGCATTAGGCTTGCCTAGTGCAGGGTTACCTCTCCTACGTGGTTTGCGAGGAGTTTTACCCTTTGCGCACCCAAAGTAGTAGCTGCGGATTTCCCTTGTCATTGAAAAAAGAAAATAGTTAATGCCCTAGAGAATTTCCTTTTGTCTTCCAATTGAGATTAAATTTATTTTACATATATTAATGCATGTATATTGGATTTGACAGGGGAATAGTTTGTAGAAGCTCTTTTTTACATTGAGTAGAATTTTGATAGCACAACTTGGCATGGGAGTTGTGACTGTTTCTAGCTCTGCTGCTCGAAGTCCATTGGGATTGAGCTCAAGGTTTTCGGCTCGTTTATGTCCGCTTAAAAGGCCAGTAATTGTATCGTTTAAAAAAGATAAAACGAAGAATAAAACTTTAGTTGCACCTAAGGAATCCATATCCTTGCCTATTGAAACATCTAATGAAAATGAAAAGATGTCAAGGCGAGTATCTAAGCGATCTGAGAGAGTGCATGCTGTTTCAATTGACACCTCTCCAAGTACGTTAGAATTAGACTACAGTGAGGCTGCTGCCAGACTTGAAAGTATCTACAAACGGAGTCTGGAAACTGCTAGCTCCAATACAAAAGTTAAGGATCATGTGGTGAAGAGAAGGCCAAGGACGAGGGTTGTAGAAGGTGATGAGGAAACAAAGAAGAGAGTTGCTGATAATGTGGTCAAGAATCGTAGAAAGAAGTCAAAGAGGTTGAATCTTGACCAGAGGATTGCTCTACTGAAGAATAAAGAAGGTGAAATTGTTGCTTCATCCAAAAGAAGAAAACTTAAAGAGGACACCGAAGTTGAAAAAATTGATAAGCTTGTCAGAGAATATTCTGGTGCTATTGACTTAGCGAGCTTAGACTGGAAGAAAATGAAGATCCCTCCAGTGCTTCCATCATCTGAGCATGCGTGGCTCTTCAAGTTGATGCAACCAATGAAGGTACAAACATTTTACTGTTAACTGGAAAAAGATTAAACGTGAAAGGAGGTTTTTGGATTACATGTGTTTATTCATTGGATTTTATTGTTGCTATTGTTTTACTTTACGTCTGAGAGTGAGATGTTGTTGTTTAGGCAATCCTTCAAGCTAAAGAGAACCTGCAAAATGATTTGGGGAGGGAACCAACTGATGGTGAAGTGGCTGAGGCAACAAATATGGATGCCTCTGAACTGCGGAAAAAGCTGGAAGTTGGTCAAGCTGCTCGAAATAAGCTGATTAAGGTACTTGCTTTCTTTTATTTGTAAGACCTTCTCGCTGAGCATCATAGGAGTTCAATTTATGCCTCAAGCAAAAGAAAACTTGTTTCTGGTTTTATAATCTGCATGAAGTGATCCTGATGTGATCTGTTTTTCATAATTCCTCAAACATGAATTTGATATATCATTGAAACTGGCCAATCTTCCCATGTACTGCTTACAAACAGTAATTTGTGCAAGGGAGTATTACTTGTTATAATGCACATTTAGTTATCTTCTGTATTTTCTTTGATTGTCTTATATACTTGAAATTCCGAAATGTTGATGAGTTTTAGCTTTATAAATAACTCATCTCTGGGTCTTGTTCGGTTGCAGCACAATCTACGTCTTGTTTTGTTTGTGGTGAACAAATATTTTCAAGATTTTGCGAATGGGTCAAGATTCCAAGACCTCTGTCAGGCAGGTGTCAAGGGTCTAATCACAGCTATTGACCGATTTGAACCTAAAAGGAAATTCAGGCTATCAACATATGGTCTTTTTTGGATAAGGCATGCCATAATACGTTTTATGACAACCTCAAGCTTCACGAAAGTTCCATTCGGTCTTGAATCTGTATGTTTTCTTTCTTCTATCTGGTGCTCTTTCATTTCACTGTTCACCCATCAACGAACCAATTTCTTTGTTCTGTCACTGTCTGGAAGCCAAGCAATTGCTTCATTTGGTGACGAGAAAAAAAATATTATCTCTATTAATGAGACAGTTTCACTTGGTATATAAAATTATTTCTTGGTCCAACTATAGGAATTTGTTAAAAAAAAAAAAAGGAAAATCCTTTAAACCGCTGTAAGTCTTTTTGTGACGCCGTTAGAGACAGTTTCACTTGGTATATAAAATTATTTCTTGGCCCAACTATAGGAATTTGTTAAAAAAAAAAAAGGAAAATCCTTTAAACCGCTGTAAGTCTTTTTGTGACGCCGTTAGTAGTATTCTTCTCTTCTTCAAGGAAATGTCTGATCTGCAGGACTCATTTTCTCATAATTATCAAATAGTCGGTGCAAAAAAGATTGATATTCTTTTTTTGATTCAGATCAGAGTGGAAATCCAGAAGGCCAAATTGGAGTTGCTGTTTGAGCTTCAGAGGTTACCAACAGAGGAAGAAATAATTGAAAGAGTTGGACTTTCCCCTGAGAGATACCATGAAGTGATGAAAGTATCTAAACCTATTTCCTCTCTCCATGCAAGACACAAGACAACCCAAGAAGAACTCATCAATGGAATAACTGATGTAGATGGTGTTGATGGGGATGAGAGGAAGCAGCCAGCTCTACTCAGGCTTGCCCTTGATGATGTGGTAATGGTTTTCCTCTTTGCCTCTATTTCAATTTTAAAAATTGCTTCTCTGGTTAAGAGCTTTGCTTCTTGAAATAATGCCCATGGATATGGTACTTTTTGTTTTCTAAGAGTTAAACAATTTAAGTTTGAACGAAAATTTGTGAGTGAAATCTTCAAATTTTTTGAAATAAAATTTATATATTTATAAACTATATAGAAAGTACTATAAGTCACTATAACTAACAATTTAAAATATTTAGAAGATACATGAAAAGTCTCCTTTGAATCTCAATATCCGAAGGTACCACATAAATTTGGACGAAGAGAGAAATTTCTTTTTAAAAAATTATATTGTATCTTTCAATTTATTTGTCTTACTCTTTTTTTAGTTCATTTCGAAACATTATAGAATCTTTCTTTCTTTTGTACAGATTTTTAAGTCTAACTTTTCACACGATAAATTTAAGACACTAGGATTAAATACATTTTAGTGTGTATGTGCATATATATAGACATACATGCATATTATATATATTTAATTTAAGACCATAAAATTCAAAAAATTTCTTTTTTTTAAAAAAAAAATTGTTTCAAGTCAAAATCAGAATAAAAAGATTAAAATAAATGGAGTATTATTTTAAATAATTTTTTAAAAAATAGTACTTCAATAAAATTTTGCATCTCAAAATAGTTTAAATATACTGACAAGTTTCCATCTTAAAAAATTAGAAGACTACACTTTAAATTTAAATAATAAAAGTTTAAGGCCTTAATTTACTTTTGGCTTTAGACTAGAACTATGAAGGATATATTTGGAGGTTACACCCAAATATAAACACTAAAAATAATAGAATTTGGATTTAAATTATGTAATGATTTATGCTTATTGTCAAATGATATTGAGAAATTTTTAAATGGAAAAACCCATAAATTACGATGGGTTTCTCGTAGTCTATAGTGTTACTTAAGCTGAATAAATGAAGAAAGTCGCAAAGCAAAATAATTGGGCGACACAGGGCGACTGCTTGATATTCTTTCACAAAGTTTGAAAAGAGAATAAATATGAGATGGCCTCAATTCTGTCAAACAATACTTGGATTCTAGAAGACATAACCTACCCAATATTACAACAACAATATATCAGTGGAATTCTAATATTTAATTGATATTTTTCTTGATGGGCTGATTTGGGCACAGCACAAAACTGTCCAAAACTGATTCATAAAACTGCCAAAGTTAATCTCTACCAAGCTTCAATCAAAGGCTAGATAAACAATATTAGTCCATCAGTTGAACTCCAATGCTAATCTTCATATAGAATTAAATTGAAACGAGAATGCTAATCTTCACATAGGAATTAAATTGAAACGAGTATATTATTTTTATGTAGCTTTTGGAACATATAGAGGTCAACAAAGAATCAACCTAAATGTTACTCTACTTGATATCACTTACATCATTGTCCAAATTATTGGATCTTGTTATTTATTATGGGATCTTGTCATTTAATGTTGAAAATTATATCAAAAGAGTAATTTTAGATAAATGCACAATCTTATAAGTTGGATTGGTTTTGTTTTTGACACCATGAAGACAGTTTTCTCGGTGTAAAATTTGAAGATATATATCTTGAACACCACAAAACACATAATTTCGTTCTGGTTTATAACTGATGAAGGGACAATTTTTTGTCCTCGTGTTGTGTTTAACTTGCACTTATATGGGGAACAATTAAAGAGTGAAGTAATATTATTGGGATGATTTTTGAAATATCATTTATTTATTGTGATAAAATTTGATACATTTATTATTTTTTTTCTAAAATGTAATAATTGTGAACGCTTGTCTGTGAATATTTGGTTGAGAAAGTTTATTGAGATCTAAAAAAAAACGGAAGTTGGGAGGTTAAAGTTATAACCCATTGTTTAGCCGATCTTGGCAAAACCCTTCTTAGCCCAAGTAAACTTTGGGAAGGGTTGGACAAGGATTCATTTCTTGAGTCAGCTCTTCTTGACCTGCTCAAATTCATCCTAAAACGCCCCTTTGCCATCCCTATGATTATTTAAGCTTTGGTGACCAAATCATTTTCCTTGTGAAGTAATCATGTTCCCGTCCCTGCCGAAGATCAGATTATAATAAAGATAAAATGAGAAAACTAAAAGGAAAAGGGAAACAATTGCTTATGCATCAGAGTAATCGTGATGTCTTTCTAGTTCTAGTTGGGTTGGTATTGTTAATTAAAAATTGATTATATCAGGTGTATTACTTGTGAAATATTCCCTCAAGTAAGTATATCAATGAAACTGACATCTTCTGTTAGACGCCTTCATTATGAGGTCAGCTGTCTTTCCAAGCAAGGAATAAGATGCTAATCACCTCTCAAGGAGTAGTAATGGAAACTTCTGGCATTGAAAGGACACTATGAGTATATTTGCTGAAACTATTACCTGTAAATCTTGAATGTTAAGATATATATTGCAGTAAATGAAAATCATTTGAAGTTTATAAGTTTCAGTTTGGTGAATTATGAGGTTTTCAAGGTTTCTACACCATTTATTTTAAATCTTAACCATGCTTCTCTTTTGGCAGCTTGATTCTCTTAAGCCCAAAGAGAATCTAGTAATCAGACAAAGATATGGACTCGATGGCAAAGGTGATAGAACATTGGGAGAAATTGCGGGCAACCTAAATATTTCAAGAGAGATGGTACGGAAGCATGAAGTGAAGGCTCTCATGAAGCTCAAGCATCCAACTCGAGTGGACTATGTTCGCCGGTACATATTCTAAAGAAATCAACATCATTTGAATATTGTATTGGAGAATATTTATACCCCTATTCATGTGTTAGCAATCTTGCCCATACTGTATAGTAGCTGCATGTACGCTAATTATTTGTACCATAGTTGTAACTTTACATCCTTTCACTAGACTCAAAAGTCAAAACCAAATCTATTAGTACACAACCTGTAAACAACTTTTTCTTTCTCCTTACAGTCAGTTTTGAAACAACTGACAGCTAAAAATGTTTCTCTCAGCCTTAATGGAGGTCTTCGATTGTCCTAATTTTCATGGTGGTGTGTTTTTCTAGACAGGTATCAACTAAGAGCAAGTGTTTGGTGCATTAAGTTTGCAATTTAGGTAAAGCAAAAGGGTATGTGATTAGATTAGCACTTGTAAAAACAAGAGGACCGTCATCCACATAAGCCACAAGTGAAAATGTGCAAGTCCACATTATGACATAAAATTTTAAAATTGTTCTCTAAGTGCATCTTATTCAAATGGTATAATAAACCATGTGGCAGGATAAGATAAGGGATGCAGGTATGATATTCAAATAGCTCCTGAATGCATTAGTGATTAAGGATATGATATGAAGAGATGTTGCTCCATTATTTTCATATCAGTTGTTTATTGGACAATGTTGAGTGACATGTTCCATCGACTGGGGAATCATAACTAAATGTTTTAAAACAAGATACTGCCAAATGTTTTCTGGCTTGTAAATAATTTGTTAGTCAAATCCTCTATGATTCTGTCACCGATGGGATAAGGGTACTGATGCCATGAATGATATCATTCTCAAAGCTAGCAGTACCAGCTCTAGGAAGTTAGAATCAGAATTTATGTTGGGAATTTTTCGTGAATAATAAGTAATTCATGGTATGAAAGGAATAATTCTAGTTATTTCAAACTTTTTCCGGCAGTTGTTTATGTAGTAGTCATTAGTCCATCTTATAAAGCTTGCTAAGTTTCACTTGAGTCTCCCATTCACTTGTTCTTCACTTGGGAAATAACTTTGTACATTATTGTATAAGCTACTTGACCCAATCTTCATCCATTTACTGCGTGAAATTCAAAAATATGCACTTGAGCTCCCTCACATTCTTGGTATTTACTTCGAATAAAAGAAGATGATCAACTTCTCTACCTCATAAAATAGGAGTAAGGCTGTGTGCATTTTATCTTACACTTAACTTATAAGATTATATTAGACTTATTATTAACAGTAAATTCGAAGTGGAGCTTTATTTAATCTATTTTCATTCTTCCAGATAAAATATGTAATTAGTGTAATTGTACGTTATTAGGGATGGCAATGCGGCGGGGCAGGGTGGGGCGGGTTATTATATTTGCAGGACAGTGCGTGTTAATATTTTTGTGGGGCGGAGCGGGCGGGGCGGGTACAATTTTTTTTTTAAAGTGTGGGTTAGGGTTTTTTTTTTTTACTTCGCGTACAAAACTAGTGCAGCTATTTGGTTTGCTGTAGATGCATGTCTGTTGCTGACTTGCTGCAAAAGGATTTGTTATTTTGCTTATTGTATTTAATGGTTTGCTGTAGATGCTTATAATAAGCTTAGTAGATAGTTTGCTGTAGATGCTTATAGTAAGCATTTGTTATTCTAAAAAGTAAAAGATTTAGATAATTTATACAATAAGCAGCTTATTGTATTTTAAAAGTTTGCTTAGTAGATAGGATCAGAGAGAATAAACGTGCAGTACAGGCGACAAAACCGTTTAAAAGTTTAGCGGGGCGGGGCAGGGTGGATCTATACGGGCGGGGCGGAGCGGAGCGAGTTGAAAATGAAAAAATTCATTATGCGGAATGGGACGGGGCGATTTAAAAAATTTACGTGTTGAGCTCAACCCGCTCCATTGTCATCCCTATATGTTGTACTAATTAACTAAGCCCAAATCTGTCAATATATGCTCCCACCCCGTCATCAATTAAAAGAAAATACTAATAAATTCGATGTCATTTTACAAGCATGATTGAAAAACTACGAGTGACGAATCTAACTAGTCTTTTAGCATCATCTTTAATTGCGATAAAAAGTATAAAAGCAAAATAGATAGATAAATAGATATGAGATATATGGCCAATACAATCAGAAAATCAAGTTTGTTTAGTAAGTTATAATTTGAATGAAAATATTTCTCAGAGAATATTCTTTTATTTTTGACTAATTAAGGAGCAGAAAATATTTTTTTAGGAAAATAGTTTCTAACATGAGAATCAACACAGTAATCGATTTGGGAGTCCAACCTTGATACTCGAATCAAAATTCGACCTTGACATTCGATTTGATATTCAACTGTAAGGATAATGTCACGTAGGAGTTTAAGGAAAATTTTATTTGTATATATTTACTGATTAGGAGTCGTGTAATTGTGTCGGACTAGGATTCCTTATCAGTGGCAACTTGGAATCCTAGTTGAAGTCCTACTCTCTAAGAAACTCATGTATATATTGATGTATTCATGTAATAGATCAACGTGATTGAGAAGCATCTTTAACATCGTATCAAGAGCCATTAGAGGTTAAACCAACCTAAATTTTTCCTCCACATTAAGAAAAACATGACAGTCCACTGATTTTTAATGGAAGCAACCAACAGTTCTTCCATGACATCATCTTCTTCTCCAAACCTCCCACATCAACTGAGTAGCTCTTCCCTGATGCCCTCGTCTTCTCCAAACCTCGCCCATCAATTGCTTGTAAAACTTACATCTTCAAACTTTTTACTATGGAAGACACAATTTATGCCTATAATATATGCATGTGGCTTGAATCATCATATTGATGATACTACACAAATGCCATCACAATTTTTGGATAATAATAATTCCCAATTAAATCCAGCGTATATGATTTGGTTATGCAAAGACCAACTTGTTTTAAGCTGGATTGTTGCTTCTGTTTCAAAAAGTATCCTGCCACAGTTGATCGGAGCAACGACTGCTCGAGCAGCTTGGGATGAACTTGTTCCTGCATATGCTTCAGAATCAAGGCCATACATTCGAGAACTTAAATCGCAGTTGCATACTTTGCTACGTGACAATATCAGTATTGAATCGTATGTACAAAAGGCAAAAGGAATAGCGGATAAGTTGGCTGCACTGCAACATCCAATTTCCAATGATGATCTGGTAGAATTTGTTCTTGCGGGACTAGGACCTTCCTATCACCCTTTTACCAGGTCACTTGAATCACGTCAAGAGGAAATTACTTTTGATGCTTTGTATGGATTGTTGTTGAATGAAGAACGACAATTAAAAAGGGATGAAGCCCTTACAATCATTGCACCTATTGCACAGTATACTCAAAGTTCCTTTTCTACCACTCTTGGACGTGGTAGAGGCTGAGGAGGTCGATGTCGTGGGCGCTCCTCAAATCAAGGATCTCAACTGTCTCAAAATCGTGGGTTTCATAATTCTACTCATACCAATTCTACTCCATCTCAAGCTTCAGATATGTCTGCAATTATCTGTCATAACTGTGAAGGTAAAGGTCATATAGCGTGTGTGTCCATCTCCTAGAAGTACCAATGACATTAAAGTTTCTGGCCAACTTATTTCCAATTTAGCATGTTGGGCAATGGGAATCTGCAATTGAAAGTAGAAGAAGAAAGAAGGAAGAAGGAAGAAGATGATGAACAGTAGTTCGTTCTAGAGAGAAGGAAGAGAAACTTTTAAGAGAGAGAGAATATTTTTTTTGTGGTAAACCCCAAAAATTGGGTAACCTCCACAGCGACAAAATTATATATATTGATGATATCCGAATATTTACAATTATACAGAATACATATATAAATGGAGACTGATCCGCTCGGCCTCCAAAACACAATACATGTATTCAGGCTAAATATATACATGTGTTGAACCGCGACAGTTGCTAAATATATTATCAGGCTCCACTACCTAACAATTCTCCCACTTGGAGACTGATCCGCTCGGCCTCCAAAACACAATACATG
>JAABOM020000075.1:2189170-2199524 GCA_011800125.2 Solanum clarkiae | reverse complement strand
AATACCACTTGTAAATAATCCAAGGAGCATGACAGGTATAGGAACTACTAAGGGGTGGGTAAAAAAACATAAAATTTTCAAAATTTGAAATATTTTTTTAAAAAATCTTTTTTGTAGGGGTGGGGGAGGACTAAATTTTTTTTAAAAAAATTGAAGTATTTTTTTAGAAATATAAATTTTTAAATATTTTAATTTTTTGGTTGGAGGAGTGGTCTGGGGGTAGGGGTAAGAATTTGATTTTTTTTTTAAAAAAAAAATTAAGATCTTAATGTTTTTGTGAGGATGGAATAAGAAAAAAAAAACTATTATAATTTGAAGTTATATAGGATAGTTTTGAAAAATGTTTTCTTTAATTTTTAAAGGGAACTCATTTTTTTAATTTAAGAAACATAAGTTGATTTGAAAAATATTTTTTAAAATATGCTAGTCAATTAAACACAAAAAAAATTAAAAAATAATTTTCGAAAAATGTTTTCGTTCATACCAAACACACCCATAAAGTTAAAACTAAACATTTTAAAACCAAAATCAGTTTCTATTAGAAGTATTAAATGGACAGATTAAATTGAATTTAGACATATCAAAATGAGTTGAGTTATAATTTTGGGATAGGTTTATTATTCATTTGAGAATTAGTATTTGTCTATGAAAATTCCAAATTCAAGTTGAAATCTTCTTTTAAATTGAAAAACAACTTAGAACCTTGTTTTACGACTCACTTTTCAATATTGAAATTATAATTAAGTATATCCAAGCATGTACATTATTTCGAATATTCTTTATAAAAAAATATATATAACCGAACACAATTTTCATCTACAAATCTAATCTTATCAATTTTAAATGAAGTTAAAAATATTTGAAATCTCAGACTAAACGCCTACTAATATTCAAGTACATAGTAAAATAGGATAAATTTGATGCACTAACACTTCTATTATATATAAAGTCCAAAAAAAACTTAATTACAAGAATTTATTATATTTAATTTTATTTTACATTTCTATTGAAGGTTATTTCCAAGTAAGTAGTAGAACAAGAAAGAATATGATTCAAGCATGTAGAAAGAGCTAATGCTCAAGTTGAGGATAATAGAATTTTAAATGGAATATAATATTTAAGAGATGATAAATGGGTGACATCTCAAAAGATAATGCTTATCATAACAACCATAATATATGAATGATTTATTTCTTTCCCTAATCACCTTTCCAAAATGTTTGATCTCAAATTAAAAGTGCACCTCTATATAATTTCATAATTCGGTTAATGCAAATATATGGTAATCTGATTTGCTTTTTTATTCCTCTTTAAACAATTTTTTTAATATTAAATTGTGTGATTATACATTTGATGCTTTTTAAATAGACTTATGAGTTTGATTCTTATTCATATGTCAACACGTTAGAATTATTTACGATAGCGAATAATAGCAATGATAATTTGAAAACTTAGGATCCTTGCACATTATACAGTCATCTAAACATTTAAGTTGTTAGAGAGAATAAATTTATATCAACGTAATTATAACATCAAGATTGTTGATTTTTTTTATTTTTACGGAGAAAACACATAAAAATATATTTTTGTTATGGAGTGAAAGTGAGATACGACAACACAAATTAAAATTCTTTTTCTTGTATTTCGAAATAAATGTCAATTTAGAAATTTAAAACAAAAATAGTACTTTCTCCGTCTCATTTTAGTCTTACTTGTCAGGATAAGGTTTGACACAATATCTCAATAAGAAAAATGTAATAATAGGTACAATTTGACTAATTAATATAACCCTATTAAGGTGGTTGATATTTTTTGAAAATTATAGTAATAAAATTTTTCACATTTAATAATGATTTAACGATAGAGTTGGAAAAATGCAACTAATTACTTTTTGATTACTTAAATTGATCACTGATTTAAAATAATTATTTTTAATATACTTGACAATTAAAATAAGATAAAGTTATTTTGCGGTCAAAAGAGTCATCCAGATCTCCTTTAATGAGAAACTAGATTAAAATAGATTATCAAATTATGAATAACCTAATTAATCATACTTTATATTTATTATATTTTTAGTGGACATAACCATATACACTTGGCAACTGCAGTCTTTATTATCGTTCGACTCCCGCTGTAATTTGATGTGGCTACCGCATAAACTTAAATACTAATGCTACATTTTCGACACTTCATGCCTCTGTCGTGCCGTGGGGATTTAGAATTTTAACTCAAGAGATTCGAAATATAATAAAGTATAAATGTATGAATAAATTAACAGAATGTAATTTTAAAGGAATAATTATGAAAAGTTAAAAAGTAATATTTTAGGTAGGATTCAAACCCTGAGAATGAGGGTTCATTTTAAAGGAGATTTATCATTATGCTAGACTTTACTTATTGTTTAGGGGGTTCAAGTTTAATATATATATAAAAAATATAAAAAAATTAATCTTATATATACAATGTAATTTTTTGCCAAGGGGTTCAAATGAACACCCTCACCCCTCCCTAGGTCCGCCCCTCCTCTCATATTATCACCCTTCATGTTGAAGCAAAATTGAAACCATGTAACCGATAAAGAGAAAAATGTGGCAAGATGATTGAAATTTCTTCATTTAACTATGAATATCAAATGAATTTTCCATCAATCTCGGATGGAGCCAAAGATTTACTATTTTTTGGCTTTGGAGTATGATGGAATAAAGCAAAATGGTTCTTTAAACTGTCTGCGCTTCTTTCAATTGTGAAGTAGTAGTTAGTCAATGCAACTTTCGACGCTCATCATGGGTCATCCGGAAACAGTCGCGCTATGTTTTTAAACATAGGGGTCAGGCTGCGTATATCCAATCCCTCTTACCCTGCAATGGGCGGAAGCCTTTGAGGCATTGGGGTAATATTGTTGTTGAATATCAAATGAATGAAAGTGGGTAAAAATGAGTTAAGTAAATAATCATATCCAAAATGAACATTTAATTTTTACGAAGTTTTGAATTATTTATTTGTTTTCTTATATAATTTATTGAAATAATTAATAAATTTTCTCTTAAATTATAACTATACATGTATGACATATTAAATAAAATTAAAAAAGTTATCTTTTTAAATATATTCAAACAAAGTTTCTTCTACAGTTTGAATTGTGTATCTTTAGATGTGTTGAATCAAGTGGGTCAAAATGAGTAGGGTTAATAAAATAAGTGAATCATTAATAATTCAATTTTAACCAGCTTAGATGGAGTATGATATTATGGGTTGATTTTATCATCCCTAATGGAGCTAACCACGTAAGGAGTTCATTAGAATTTTTTTATTAAAAAATTATATAATATATATCGAGTTAATATATATATATAGAGAGAGAGTAGATATTAAAGAAAAAATTTGAAACAATAATAAAATTCTCTCTATGTAATTTATAGATCATAAGTTCGGACTGTGGAATATTCAATCACTAATATTTATTTCGTGGTAGATTGCCAACAATAGTACAATTCCTGAAGTTGCATCAAATATTGCATGCATGAACGGAAAATACTTTATGCAACAGATTGACACTCCTTATACCTAATAGATATTATAAATACTTTTGACTTTCTTTAGCTTTTTTGTATGTTTATTTATTTATCTTTTGTATCTTAGTTTCTTAATTGATTTTTTTTTGGACTTCATCTGTATTTCTACTCATAACTAAAGATATCGATTTTTCGAGTCGAGAATTGAAGAATTTTTTTATTTAAAAAGTGTTTTACTCATCATTCAAGAAACTTACCTTACACAATTAATTCAAATTTAGCATCCATCTCCTTAGTAGAAAAAACATATAGATAGGAGAAGCAGACTGAGTCGATATTCATTTACGAAGTTATCGATAAAAAAAAAAATGTAGAGACATACACGTGTAGCTGACGTGAAAATGAAACCACCTGAAGATTATATTACTAGCATTTGCAACAGAAATAATATTAGTGGAAGTCCAGTAACATGTTCCACCAACACATAGAACATATTTTATTTATCTACTAAAAATAAGAATTATTCAAATTTTTCTTTTTTGCATGCATCTCGTTCCTCCCTCTGTCCTATTATCAGCCCAATAAAGTACTTTTTAATGGAGCATTCACAGTTAAGAACAAAATTATTCCATAAAATAACACTACTTGATTAGCCTCCAACCAATTTTCCCACCACAAATTTTTCTTTTCTAATTAATTCCTTTTATTTTGAAAATGATTGATCATCTTCCACCCACAAATTTACACATCACTTTGAATTAATTCCTTTCTTTCTTAATCAAAACCATAGTATATATTTATAACACAATTCAAAGACAAATTAAGTACTTGCCTCTTAGCACTTAGTTCTTCTAAGCTAGCTTCTTTATTTTTTCTCCAAAGAAATGGGTGAAAGATTGCGTTTGGTAGCAGGAGTAATGGGTAAACCATATAATTTTTTAATATTTATATTACTTCATTTAAATAATTAGAAGTATAAGTTACATACTACGTACATGATAATTAAATTAAACGTGCATGATTTTATTTGTCGCAGGTAATGCCGCCTCTATGTTTCTCTATGCTGCACCAATGTACGTAACTATATATATTTTTTATTTCATAGTTAAATATTGATCGAGTATCTACAAGGTAAACCTAGCTCCTTAAATATGTTAATCTTGAAAACTTAGATGCGATATCTACAAGGTAAACCTAGCTCCTTAAATATATTAATCTTCAAAATAAGACAGGTAGCATGCTAAAATAGACAAATGTGCATGATGATGTAAAAATTTGTTACTATTGTATCTATCATTGGAATCAGAAGAAACTGGTCCGTCCAACGCCTCTGACCTTGTTCCAAGAATATCTCGTTTCACCCTTTGCGAGACAAAGATCTCGAACATCGTAAAAAACTTTCTAACAAACCACTCAAGTGAAAGGAGCCCGTTTACCCACTCCCCTTTCCCCCCATTGCTAGGAGTACTCTCGCCGTCTTGACTTGACATGTCATGCCATGTCACGGTTTGCTTGTTACTAATATAGTCTAGCCTCTTTTCTTCTGTAGATCCCTTGTTTCACTCCGATAGTAGTATTGATCATGTCAGTACAGCGGAAATGAATGCGTGATATATCATTTTTATATAGAAATATATATGGAGTAATAACTTTTTTTTAAAATTTTTCTTGTGTTTATTGGCAGGCTTACTTTCTCTAGAGTTATGAAGAAGAAAAATATTGAAGGATTTTCATGTGTACCTTACGTACTAGCATTGTTCAATTGTTGTCTCTACACATGGTATGGGTTACCAGTTGTAAGTTATAAATGGGAAAATTTCCCAGTGGTTACCATAAATGGAATAGGGATTCTTTTGGAGATCTCATTCATTCTCATTTATTTCTGGTTTTCCTCACCTAAAGGAAAGGCAAGTTACATATATGTCTGAATCAATTTTTAAATTTTTAATTTGCATAACATGGTACGTGTTTTGAGACGAGAGTTTCCCGAAAATAATCTCTCTACCTCTATGAGGTAGTGGTAAGATCTGTGTACATTGTACCCTCCCCAGACCCCACTTGTGGGATTCCACTGGGTATATTGTTGTTGTTGTATAACATAGTACATGTGTGCATTATTCTTATTTTTCTTGAAAAGCAGAAGGAAGTTGCAAAAATATTGGTGCCTATTATCCTAATTTGTGTGGCAACGGGGATTATATCGACGTTTGTATTTCATGAACACCGGCGTCGCAAGGTTTTCGTAGGGAGTATTGGAGTTGTTGCTTCAGTTGCTATGTATGCCTCCCCTTTAATTGTTGTGGTGAGTCATTTTTCTGGTTTGATTTCGACTTATATATACTGAATGCGTAAAAAATTACTATACATTATCTAATACTGCATGCAGAGACAAGTGATCAAGACAAAGAGTGTGGAGTTTATGCCATTTTACTTGTCATTCTTCTCTTTTCTTGCTAGTGTTCTTTGGATGGCCTATGGACTACTCAGCCATGATCTCTTTTTAGCGGTTTGTATATATACCACTTGCCTTTTTAAATCCATAAACATACTCTCTCCGTCCATCTTTACTTGTCTACTATACTATTTTGGGATGTCCAACAATACTTTATGAAATCTAGAGATAATTTTACCTTTAGTTCCTGCCCTTATCATTAATTATAGTCATCTTCCTATTACATTTTTCAATACATTGTTTTTGTTATATTCAAAAGATAATTTGGTAAAATTATCCCCATCATTTACTACTTCTTAATCCTTGTGCCAAGTCAACACGGAACAAGATGGAGAGAGGGAGTAACAAAGTGCAGTGGTTAGATGAATATCAACTTAAACCTTCTCATTTCACTTGTAAAATCTTTTTTTCAGTCTCCAAATCTGGTGGGAGCACCCCTTTGTACCCTGCAACTTATACTGTATTTCAAGTACCGAAAGAACCCTGTAAAGGACTTAGAACCACAGAAATGGCCAGATTTGGAGTATAACGATGACAAACTCAAGCAAGATCAGTTTCAATTAGATGAGAAGAAAGATCAATCGATGCTCGTTGTCAATTGAGGATCTCAGCATCAAGACTTAAAACAAATCAAGGTATACAATACATCTCTCGAGTCTTTGGATGTGTTGTCTCATGTGTGTTGCAATCAGTTTCCTTCTTGTTATAGGTGACTAATATTTGGTATTTCATTTTTGGATAAGCAGGTAAAACCTTGCTCGAATAATGGAGTAGCCACTCTACTCATCACCAACTACCGGAAAAGAGGACCAAGAAGTATAAAATGGTGAACCATATCATATATATATATATGCATTGTTTTGTCTGTGTGTAATCCTTTAGTTACTTCTCTTGAGGAACTGGAAGAACTTACTTTGTACTTGAAGCTACTGCTTTTTTGCGTTTGCTGTGATTGACTTTCACCCAGCAATCACATTTTTAGAAATATAATGAAAAATTCAGATCCCTGAGATAGGCAGGAGAGAGGAAATCTGCTTCATATTCAAAGAATCAATTGACAGGACAGAAGGAACCATAGAATTAGTACATAATCTTGAATTATCTCATGTCATAAGTCACTATTAAGGAAAGTCTAATATATGAAAGCTAATTGAATACTACTGTCACGATAGGCATTTTCTCTAAGATTAATTCAAAAGAACATCAAATCTAAACCATAACGAACCCCATGTAAACTGTGAACTACTTTTTTCCAAAGAAGCATCAGAATAACCAAAAAAAGATCAGAAAGCATCAGAATTATCCCAGGAAAGGGGATGCAGCTCCAAAAACTAATAGTCCTACTGTTTCTAAGGAAACACCATGTAGCATATGAGATATTTTCCCTAATAAAAGGCATCACAACTCCCCCCCCAAAAAAAAAAGATCAGAATCAGAATTTTGCCGGGAAAGTGGATGCAGCTCCAGAAACTATTATTCCTACTATTTCTTAGGAATATGAAATGTATTCCCACTTGTAATGGATAATGAAAGAATATATACTGAGAACCTGTCAAAATTGTGGCTAAGTGTATGAACAAGAACCGACAAAATCTCAGGATAAATCATTCCTACAGATTGAACCTATGGCTTTGAGCCCAGGTATGAATTTCAACGGGATAGATCAAGGCCTCATTTATCAAAGACTAGCCGTTGCATATCCACAACAAATCTCAGGCACCTACCTAAGTGACAAATCACTCAATGCAGAGAGCTAACCAATGCACAATTTTTCATCACTAAATTAAATAATGATATAGAGAAGGCGAGGCAAGACTTAGATATATGAAGAATGAAGCCCTGGAGAAAAACAGAGTTCCATAATCGGAACAAGTCAAACTAATTTAGCAGCAAGAATATAAATTGCAGAAATTTACATGATGGTAGTTGCACTTATTTTTGACATAACTAACAAATTCAATCAAACACCACGGATGCTATGCACAACAATATAATTAGGAGGATTAACTAAGAGAGTAAATCACTTTCCCCATATAATTTTGAAGAAGTACAATCAAAATTGATTTCGGAGTTCACATTGGCTGTTAGGTTTTCCAAAATTGAGTAAATTATATCACAAAAAGGATGAGTTCTATTATCAACAGAGAAAAATTGAACCTTGTTGTTTAGTTCAATCCAACTATATCCAGGATCCTTTTTATACTGCAGTTTCTTCATTGCTTTCCTCACTCTCATCTTCTCCCACCACTTGCCAAATCCTGCATACATATTGGCCATGATAACACAGCCGGATGTAGACTTTGGATCCAATGACAACAGTTTCTCAGCCACCCTCTCGCCAACTTCCACGTCCATCCAGAACCAACAAGCATTAAGCAGCGCAACAAAGACAACACTGTCTGGTTCGATAGTCATTCTGTTGACAAGCTTCTCAGCTTCATGTAAATGGCCTGATCTACCAAGAAGATCAACCAAGCATGTATAGTGTTCCAGAGTCGGTGCTATACCATAGTGTTCTTGCATTACGTGGAAAAGTCTTGTGCCCTCCCCAACAGAACCTATGCAAGTACATGCCAATAACACACCGGCAAAGGTTGCTGCATTAGGATCAATCCCTTGATCTAACATTTGGTGAAAAAGTACAAGTGCTTCAGAGCCAAGTCCATGATGTGCATACCCATTAATCAGAGCTGTCCATGCAGCTACATTAGGAAATGCAATGCTATGAAAGGATGTTTGAGCATCATTAAGACTCCCACATTTGGAGTACATGTCAACAAGAGCTGTTCCAACATAGTTATTGGATCCGAAAGAAGTCTTAATCACATCTGTGTGAATCAATTGACCTTGTTGAAGTGATCCAATGCAGGAGCATGCGTGTAACAGCACAGAAAATGTTGACCTAGTTTGGCTAATTGATAATCTTCTCATGTTCGTATACAATTTTAATGCACTCTCATGTTGATAATTTTGGGTATATCCTGAAATCATAGAATTCCATGTAACAGAATTTTCCTGTACTTTCACTTCTTCAAAAAGCTCTACAGCTTTATCGATTTCACCATTCCTTGAGTACACAGAAATCATAGTATTGATGGAAGTTAAATTTCTTTCTGACATCTCCAGAAACAACTTTTTTGACTCCTCTACTTGACCAGACATGGCATACCCTTTAATCATCAAAGTGTAAAGATGATCTCGCTTGATGAACCCGTTAAACAAATAACGAGCTTCCTCAATCCTGCCCGCCAAGATTAGCCCTCCAATCAGCAAGTTTGAATCATTCAAGGAAGGATTAACTAATGCACTAAAAACTAACATAGCATCATCAAGAACCTCACAATTACAATAAAAATCAATCAATGCACCAGAAACAGAATTATCCCACTCAAACCCAAACTTCACTACCAACCCATGAATTGCTCTTCCCCCATATAAAGATCCCAACCTACCAGAAACCCTCAAAACACAATCCAGAGTAAATTCATTCGGGAGCACCTCATTATCCTCTCTCATTGACCGAAACAACTCCAAAGCTTTCTGGGATCCACCTTCAACCTTTGAGTATCCAGAAATCAAAGTGGTCCAAGCAACAATATCACGGGTTGGCATTTTCCTAAAAAACTCCAAAGCATCAGTTAACAAGTTACATTTAACATATCCCACAAGCATCAAGCTCCATAATAACTCATTCTCGCGATGCAATAAATCAAACACAATCCTTGCATCTTTGATTTCATGACACGTGGAGTAAAGATACAGTAAACCACTACCCACAAGGTGAAAACTTTGATATCCAGATTTCAAAACTAGCCCATGGACTTCCTTACCACGACTGAGCGACTGTGATCGAGCGCAAACACTTAGCACAGAGGAAAAAGCAGACTCATTCAGCTTTATATAGCTGCCGTGCATCAATGAAACTAAGTTTAACGCTTCATCGAAGTTTTCCCATTGGGAATAACCAGAAATCATGGTATTCCACGAGACAAGTGATCTTTGAGGCATTTCGTCGAACAGCTTACGAGCTTGTTCAAGTGAACCCTTTTTGGCTAGCTCTGTAATTGCAATGTTAGTTGAGACAACGTCGGACATTGATGAATGGCCATTATTGCTATTATCGCACATGTTAGAGCGAAATCTCAAACTCCATTTCCAGCGGTGATGCTTCCACGTCGCTGTAAATGAATGCCTTATCATCATTATTCTTAACTTTTTGACTATCCTTCGACACAAATTAACGAATTCTCAAGATGGTCCAGGAAAGCTTGTTTAAGAGGGGACAATATTAGGCGCCATAAAATTAAACTCACGACATAAGTTTGGACGGTTAATAATATATTTATTTATTTGCTCCATCTATCTTAATTTAATCAATTTAAAATTA
>JAABOM020000075.1:2153160-2189070 GCA_011800125.2 Solanum clarkiae | reverse complement strand
GATCTTGTTAAAATATTTTTTTTAAAAAAATTTAATATATTTATAAAGCTAAAATAAAAAAATATATATATAATTTAATTAAGTACTAAAATTTTTTTTAAAAAAATAAATAAAATAAGTAAAACTTAGTAAAAATTGAGTCGGATTGAATCTTAACCCATTTTATAATTTATTTTTCAACTCATTTTGACTCAATCTATTTTAAGCCAAACAAATTCTGATTGGGGATTTATTATTTAATTCATTATAATCGCCTTAAATTTAACTCAATCTATTTAATTGTCACCCCGAGACAATATAATAACGCCATCCTTCAATTTTCTTTACCCTCCATTTTATTTGGCATATTTTTTCTTATTACCTAATTTTATACGGCTACACAGCATACTCAACGGCCTTTTATAATAATATAATTAAAAAAATTCAGCAGAAATAAATATAAGTAATGGGGATTAAATCTTATTTTATCAATTCGAGTAAAATACATCTATTAATTAACAAGCATGAATTAAAAAAATCTAAAGAAAACTAAGTATACTATGATCTTCACTGTATTTATAACACATGTTATGATAATATTACAAATGATGATGTTTAAATAGTGCAAAATTATAAAAGACCATGATAAAATTTGAGTAACTAAACTCAAATTTTATTTTGTAAAAGTAAAAACTAAAAAAGATAGATTATCCTCCTAAAGTAATAAGTATTTTATTTTTATCATCTTCCTCTTCAATTATATCTAACAATTTTGATAGTTCATCAATTCTTCTTAAATTTGTTGGACCTTAATAAAGTTGTTGATAATATTATATAATAACAACAACAATAACATACCCAGTAGAATCTCATAAACTATTGACAATATTATATAATTCGATTTTGTCAATTGCATCGATATATACGTTGGAACTAACTTTTGACCATCTTATTTGGGATGCTTTAAGAAAAAGAGAATTTTTAAAATTTGCTATTTAAAATAATTTTTTTAAAAACATAATAATAAGATGATATTATTTTTTAAATAGAGTTGAAAAAAATTGCCACAAATTAAGTTTAAAATGAGTTTTGGGACATGTTACATCAAGGGGAAGCCAGATGAAAATGTTAGAAGGAAAGAAGGCTATTATAGTCACGCCACCGCATCTAAATTTACACTTAGTTTGAAGAAGATCTAAAATGGTCGATGAACACGTGTCAACAGTTGACGATTTCATGCAGCATGCAGAAGGCCACGTAACCCCAATCCCATTTTAAATCCTAACAACTAATTTCCTCTTCAGTTCAAAAGCCAGATTTCAATTCCTGTCTTCTACAATTCAATCAACAAAACAATAATGGTGAAATTAGCATCAGCACGGGAGATCCGAATGTACGGTCCGAGACTGACCCGAAACCGATTCGAGTACATCAACGCGGGTCTATACATGTTCGCTACAATATTGCTGGTGGGCGGGTTCGCAGCTGAGTTGGGGAAAGAGAAATTATCCGGTTTGGTTCTGTTGCTGATAGCACTGGCGGTGATCTTAGTAGTGAATGTACATGATTTTGTTGCTCATCTTGCTGGAATCGACTACAGATTTATGTTGCTCGGATTTGACCCGCAACTTGCCCTAGTTGAATTCGCTGTCCCCGTCGTTCACTCCATAGGAACTCTTCTCTACTGCTTAGCCATTCTTTTTCTCTTCACTCAGGTAAGTAATGATTTCGATCTCACTTTGTCTTACTCCCTTTTTTTAAAAAAAAAAAATTCCGTTTTAAAAAAAATGCATTTTGATTTTAACATTTTAATCTGGTTATGAGATTAAATGACATTTTGATTTTCAAGCTCGGTGAACTTTATGTCAAGTTAAAATCAGACACCCAATTGGCCCGACTTTTGCCTCCCGCACTAGAAATGGACGTGCTAATTCATTTGCTTGATATTTCTTGTTGTATCATCACTTTTATCGGTAAACCATCACAAGGAATTCTGAGCAAATCATTTTATAGGAGGGTGTTTGATTGGAGGTAACATTTTCATTACATTGAGCGCAAAGGATTAATAGCGGGGAAATCGAACACGCATTAAAAAGATGAAAATGAAAGTGTAGGTAGTCAACCATCAAGCTACTAAGATCTGCACAAATACCTAAAATTAGAAAGATGTGTCAAAAAGTGTGAAATTATGATCAGGGGCTCAACATCACCTGTCCACGGGGCGGGCTAAACATAATTTTGAATTGGGTTCAATTTCAATCTATTTATGCATTAACCCATTTGAAGAGAATCTTCAATTGAGCCAGTTTAATCTTCAATTTCAACGCATTTTAAGGCTCTTTAAAATTACCTGGACACTACTTTGTAATAAGTAATTGTTGATTGTAGCTATATATTTCATTTATTATTGTTTATAGTAATATATATAATAATACTATGGTATATATTTGTATTAAAAGTGAATTATACATTCAACATAGATATGTTGCAAGTGTTTTAAAGTATATTGTACTTGTTTGGTAAGAAATTGACACAATATATTATAAGTGTATGAAAGTGTGTGACAAATATATTATCTATCGATAAAACTTGTATTATATATGTTATTATAAATTGTTTAGTTTAAAAATATTATTGTTATAAATAGTAAATATTTGTTTACTATAGTACTTCTAGGAGGTGGTGGTAAAGTCTATGTATATTCTACTCTCCCTAGATCCCACTTGTGGGATTCCACTGGGTATGTTGTTGTTGTTGTATATATGTGTAAGCTTCTCTTTATTTGCATTGGTGTAATGTATGTTCTTACTAGTTGCACAATCTCATGCAATGCACATACCCAATAGTTATTCACAAATTTATGCTTAATGATATAATTAATTGTCATGGAAAAATAAATATCCAATAAGTAGTATTAATATTGATTAATATTTAATTTAATAATTAAATAATTTTAAATTTTCGCTTTAAAATAAATTATAACTTTTATCTTAATTTCATTGGCAATATCGTAAAATCACTAAGCATTTGTTTTAAAGAGATTAAATCAAAAAGTCTCTGAAATATTTTTATAGGTCGCTCAATTGTGAAAATTAGTTGTTAGGGATAATATTGTAAAATCACCGAGTAGCTGGTTTAAAAGGATTAAATTAAAAAAATCTCTCAATTTCTTTGTGGGCCCATTAATTTAAAATAACTGAATAGTTGAAGTAAATAAAGAAGAGGAAGCCTGGGAAGTCTTCCTATAACCGTAGTGGGAACTGGGAATAGAACCCAAGACATTTAGGACATCAGAAAAGTTTTTAACTATCCAATCTAAATAGATGCTTGCATCAACTTTTGCAAAATGACAAAAGATGTAACGTGATGCAGACAACTCACTGCCTCTTATTAAATAATAGAATATTATACGTATGAATTATTATCTATCTTATATCTTCTAGGATTCATTTATTTATTTGTAGTCTTGAATCCAATCCATTTTGGCTCAAAGTTATTTTGGGCAGTTCATAATATCAACTCGAATTTTTTTTACTCATTTTAATATTTATTTCAACTCAACTTGCATCGACACCCCCAACTTGTGATTTTACATGTGTCACTGGTTGATAAATAGAGTAATTCAAACAAAAAGTTTTCAAATATGGAGATAAGAGCCAGGGGCGGCTCAATGCCTTTAAAAATGAGGCATCCGCCTTAGGTCTCAAATTTGGGTGCCTCGTTTTAATTTGACGTCCCAAATTTATGTGGTACTTTTGATTTTTTGAGAGTTTGTAAAATACGTGGAAAGTATTATAAGTCATAATAATTACTCTTTTGGTCTCATTTTATGTGACACTCTTTGACTTGACACACTGTTTAAGAAAAAAAAGTAAGATTTTTGAAACTTGTGATCTAAAATCATTCTGAGAATTTTGTGTGGTTGAAATTCATTTCATTAAGGATAAAAGGAGAATTTTAAAGTCAAATTTTTTTCAATTAGAGTAAGGTGACATTCTTTTTTAAATGGACCAAAAAAGAAAAGGTGTCACATAAAATGGGACAGAGGGAGTACCAATTTAAAACATTTGAAAGATACCTGAAAAATTTACTGGTAAACATAGATTTATTTGAATTTCGAGATTCAAAAGCTACCAAATAAATGGGGATGGATGGAGTAATTTTTTAAAAAAATTATATTACGTCTTTCAATTTATAGAATGTTTCTTGCTTTTGTATCGACTTTTAAATTTAACTTTTCACGTGATATGTTTGAGATCACAAGATTAAAATACATTTTGGTATATATATTAAATTAAATTAAGACCATAAGATTCAAAAAAATTTCTCTCCTCTTTTTAAATTTCGCGTCGAGTCAAAATCAGAAGAAAAAGATTAAAATAAATGGAGTATTGTTTCAGATTACTTTTAAAAAGAAACTAGTACTTCAATAATATACTAACGATTCTACATCTTAAAAAATTAGAAGACCTTAACTTTAAATTAAAAAGATAAAAATTTAAGGTATTCAATTTATTTTCGGAAAAGGGCCTACAATGCCCTTGAAGTATTGAAAATGGTACAAAAATGTATTCCATCCATCTATAGGGCTAAAATGCTCTTCCCATTCACTCTAAAATCCAAACATCTCCCAAAATTTCACTTAGTCCACGCTCCAATTTTTCCCCTAATTCTTCACATGGAATGTCAAATAAACAAGAAAGCCACTTTTTTGGTTTGTTTTATAACGTGTAAACTCAGGCAATAGTTTGGTTTTTGATTCAATAGGATCACTCTTTTGTCTACCTCTGTTTTTATTTGTTGAGAAAATAACAGGGGCGAAATGGCTGTGATTAAGAAAGGAAGTTATTTTGTGTTACAATTCTACTTGAGAGGCGAAATGACCATGATTAAGAAAGAAGTTATTTTTTGTTACAATTCTAATTGATAGCTAGTTTAGAGATGACCATATATTAATAAAAAATAGATGGTTTTCACGTGTAATTACGACCTGTAATAACATATCTAATATTTATCATTTTAGCAAATCTTATTAAAAGAATTATTCAATAAAAAACCTATAAAGAGAAGGTCATTTTAGACCCTATAGGTGGATGTAAGACATTTTTGTACCATTTTTAATACTTCAAGCATTTTAGGCCCTTTTTCGATTTTTTTTTATTTTAGGCCACTAATTAATTTGAGCCACCGTCACTCCCATCTCTATATTTCATCTTTTTTACTTAATTTGACTAGATGCTGAATTTTATAAAAATGAGGAAGACTTAAATTAAATATGTCTAATATGACATGACAAGTAGAATTTGCTCGAATAGTTGAGTACCACCACTGAACCATAGGTTAAGGTACGAGTCATACTTGGATAAGTTGGTGTTGGGGTTGAATGTTTACTGCACCAAAATGGCATCTACTACTTTCTTTTGAAATACAACATAAGGAACATAATATCCTTAAAATTACTATGGCTTCAAAGCTGAACCTGTTGACAAGATCCCGCCTATGCCACTATAAGATGTCAATCTTTTTTAACAAATTGAGAAAGAAAATGTGATACAGGGAGTAGCGTTTTGCTTTGCTAGTTAAATATAATGTTGAAATATTGGTACGTAGTTACAATGTAATGTTGTTGAAATTTTCATCTGATGTATTAAATTCATTTTTGAAGGCAGAAAAGGGGTATGTCAATTTCAAAGTGGAGAAGCAAGCTGTGAATTTGCTCATTGCTGGCCCTGCTTTGTGGATGCTTGGTTCAATCCATAACTCGTGTCAGATTTACGAAAGAGCGGATGGGCATGTTCAAATCTTGCAACAAAGTGTCACCATTCCCTTCTTGTTGGGCAGTTTACTGTTTCTGATAGGATCGCTCCTCAACTGGAGAGAGCAGTCGGGATATGTCCACCATGGCTTGAAATTGTTGGTAAGTAAACCAAAATAATTTAGAGAATTTTTCGAGAAAAGCAAGTATTCGAAACATAATAATGCAAAAAATAGCTATAGTTTGTTAAATTTACAATTTATAGTTACATATTATAGGATAGAAGCAAGCTAGATTGAGAGAGGGAGGAGAGAGGCGAGCGAGAGAGGGTAGAGAGAGGCGAGAGGCGAATTGTATATATATGTATATATTTGTTGAATTGAATATGTATCTCCCTCAAATAGAGAGGGGAGAGGTGTGTGTGTGAGAGAGAGAGGAAGAGAGGAGAAAGAAAATAGCAATAAAATTCTATTTGGTTGGTTTCCTTCAACTCTCTTATACTTCGTTTTAGCCGAGCCAACTTTTGTATCTGAGACATTCTATTTGGTTGGTTTCCTTTTAACTCTCTAATACTTCTTGTAGGCTTAAGACATACAAAACACTAATAATATACTTGCAAATGTGCAAGCTTTTGTGCAGTTCGATCAACTAATTTTTTACTTCATGCAGACTGAAGATTGGATGTGGTTCGGGATATTTGGGAGTTTACTGCTATTTATCGGAGGATTAATGAACGTGGCAAAAGTTTTCAAGATGCAACAAATGAGCGGATTGAGGCTAGAAAAGCTACGAGGTGGAGCACAAGACCGATTGATGCAAGAAAGAGAGGGGCAAATGCCACTGCTAATAGAAGAGCAAAGACGGAGGAGGAAATCGCCTGTGGAGGAAGGGCAAATGCCACTAGTAATAGAAGAGCAAAGGCAAAGGAGAAAGTCGACAGTTGAGGAAACAGCATCAACTACTGTTGCCCCAACTCCTTACAAGGATGTACTTGTTGGTCAGGCTTGAGTGAAATGATTCTCTATGCTACAATTTGACAGTCATGCGACATGAGGCTGTACAGAGGATTTGCAATCTAGCTCATTCTTGCTGTCTTATTACATGGTGCAGATTTATGTGCTTATCGACATAAACTGTTGAGGGATCATTTGGCTTACGATTACTGATCGTTTAGATGTTGAATAATGTGGATCATGATGACCAACATATTTGATTCAGAGTAGAGAGTGATCACAGGAACATTGCGTTGTTATGTAAACACAATGCAACCTTGAATTTCAGTTTTCCCTGCTGCATAGGATGGGGGTGATTTACTGTTGAAAGACCTAAGACACAGTAGAACAAAACTCTTTTATCTAATACATGATATATGTTGAATACCATCACACAGAAGAATATCTTTTTTTTTTCTTTAATAATATCGAACTCTAATAAGAATCAAAAGTTGAAACAAACGAGTCCCCAGAAACTCGAGGACAAGTCGGTTACATTTTCAGCTTCAGATGACATTGTATCCAAACAACAATAACATACCCAGTAAAATTTCACAAGTATGGTTTTGTACATAATATATTCAGTGAAATTTCACAAGTGTAATCTGAAAAGAGTAGAATGTACGCACCTTATGGAGGTTGAGAAGCCGTTTTCTGGGTAAAATCCTAGAGTATGATATTAAAGTTGGACATCATTATTCCCACTATGAATAGATATAGATATACAATTCCCAAGTTTACATGCAAAATTTTGCCCAATATAGGGTAATATTAAATTAAAAAACAGCTGACAGAAAATTTGAAGTCCTAGGAAGGCGTACAACACTACTGAACTACCTGTTTTGTCAATGCCAGGAAATGGAGGTCCTAAAAATATGTTACAACAAAAAATTTGTGAAGACCTGTAAACGAAACAATCAAAACTAGTGCTTTGTATACACTGTACATAATAGCCCTTTACACCAGCTGAGATGATCACTCATGGAAAAGCAAGCCATACCTACGCCAATGCAAGAGCTTCTTCGTCCTGAGGCTGCTGTTGCTGCTGTTGTTCAGAGAGCCGATCTTCAGAGAAAGGGAGAAGAATCCGTCTTATCTCTTCTGAACTCAATGTTTCGTACTCCAGAAGTGCATTTGCCACTGTGTGCAGAGCCTTTTCATGCTGCCATTGAGAAAGAAATGTAATGAGGATGCATGGGGACAGGGGGATAGTTGCTGCTTAAACTTTGTCATTGCTTTCACTCATCAAATAAAACAAGGTGCAACACCAGCCAAAGGTGCAACACCAGCCATTATATGGATGTTAGTCATATGGCTACAATGCCTCAATGATGAAAACTCTCCTAAAGACCAAATTCTTGATATGATTAACAAGTGTAAAGATTTTTTGTCATGATTCATGAATCATAAAAGTAATGCCTAACACTTTGAATACTTTCAACTTGTCGGGAATTTGAGTACTGCTTGGAATCTGAAGGCTGTCAGGAAATAGCAGTCTGCAGCTAATTTGTGAATTTATAGCAACCTGTACTTAGTATAATGTTTCCTTTTGCCTATTTGTCTACCAGATGTCTACTACTTGCTCTATCAAATTTATGCGAAGCAAGTTCCAGTATAGGATGTCTCAGAATGTTTCACGTACTTCTACATTCACAATATTCTAGAAAACCCTCAACAATTGAGTCAATCAAATTTTCTTTTCCTCTCCTTTTGGGGAATATAGATGTATTTTTTTTAATCTTTTGTAATGGTGAATTCTTATCCTATAAGTATGTCAAATCACTTGGGGCGTCTCAAATGGAAAAAGTTCTATCGTTAGTATCACCAAACATTTGACAAAATCTAGAGCAGATCCTATACCCCAACCGGTGTGGTCGTGCCGGCACTGGCCACTGAGGCACTGACAATAATGAAGGATCTGAGCAACATAGGGTGAGATACATGTTCCTTTAGTTCTATTGACCAAAATAAGTAGGAGGAAATTATGTATTTTCCTGTATGTTGAAAAATAGTTTTCAATGTAATTGGGAATTGATTTTGCCACTTCTGCCCAACATTTACTGCTCATATTCTTACTTCACAAATCACAATCAGCCTTCTCCATAGAAAGTTACCAGAGTATTAAGAGTAGGGATGGCAATGGGGCAGGGGCGGGGCGGGTTGAGCTCAACCCGCAAATTTTTTAAACCGCCCCGCCTCGCATGATTGACTTCTTTCATTTTCAACCCGTCCCACCCCGCTTAAATGTTAAAGTTCTTTTATTTTTTAATTGAATTTAGTTTCCGCTAATTAACGTCTCAACAACTAATTAATTATTTTTAATTGACATTTTAACAATTGTTTTTTAATCATTACCTAAAAGTTTCTAATTAATATTTTCACAACTAATAATTTATCGGACATATCTAGTTTAAATTTTAGAAAAAAAATAAAATTAAAGTCAATGTTTAATATAAAAAGTTTATATCTTTGATTTTTACTATTAAAAAAATTTAATTTCTTCGAATTCCTATTTAACTTTTTAAACCCGGAACCTGCCCTGCACCTGCACCCGCACCTGCATAGCTCTAAATCCGCCCCGTACTGCCCTGCCCCGTTGTCATCCCTAACTAAGAGACCAGAACGCAGCCAACCCATTGAAAAGACTAAGATTGTCTGCATACACTCAGAAGTATTTAACTTATGCATCTATTTGGACTTCCAAAGAAACTATCAAATACTGAGCAAGAAGGCGGTTGTAAGGATAGAAGGTAGTATAGATCTATGATCATTAAAATATGCAAGACAAACCTTCTTTAGGAGGGCCTTTACGCGATCATATGCTTCTCTTAGAAGTTTGACGACCTGTGCATCAGAAGAATTACTTATAAGAGCTTTATCAACCCAAATAAAAAGATATTATATTAATATGAACTAGAATTTTTTTTACCAGCTCACTTGTTACAAAAAGAAGTTTCTAAAAAATAGGGCTAATCACATACCTCAGCATCCATACGTGATTGCATGTCAGCACTTGGCCGCTCTTTGATGTGAACAGGTCCAATTGCATCACTCATACCACAGGATGATACCTACAGAAAAATGTGGTACTGTCACACACTTGTAACAGAAAGCTTCATTCTGACAAATTTAATAACATCATTCACAGCCAAATATATACATTACTCAGAAGAAGAAAATGAAGGACAGACTATTTTTTACTCTTCCTGTAAAGCAGGTCCAGAGAGAAGCCTTCTCAAGACAGCTTTTGCCTGTGGGGAAGCCAGGTCTGACGTGAGGTAAAATCTTAGTTGCTTCTTATGTCTAGTGCCAAATATACCCACACCATAGACATCGGGAGGTTATGCTTACTTTGTTTTTCTTTTTCCACCATGGTGAGTTATGCCTAGGCTACAGAGATGTCAATTTTACTTATACTGTCGAATAATAGTAGATAGAGGAAAAGGAACTAAAGTTGATTCTTCTTTCTCTATTTGTCGGTTGAAAGACACTGGACGGCATTCTAAGCAAAATAAAACTGACTTCAGAACATGAATTTTCTGATCGGCATGACTCAATCTTCTGTGCCCAGCATAGTCTTCAATTGCACAGATTTAGGTTATCTTTCTGATTATTTGAGTTTCACATGGGGACAATTTTTTTCTTACCAACATCATCAGTTAGGTAACTTCCTTGAGAAACCAACAATGCAAAGGTCTTGATGTTCACACAAAAATTATTTTTCTTTATCAATCAACTAGCAAGAAATCAAAATGGAATAAGCACTACTCCATATATATAATAACGTTCTCCAAAATAGAAATGAAAGTCTCCCAGATAATGTTGATGGAAAAAACAAGACATTCTGGGTTGAAAATTCTGGCATATAAAAGCAGCTGAAAGCCAAATCAGCAACTTAAAAAAATCATGCCGCCCGTAAGAACATATTTTAATCTACATGCATACACTGGAATATGTAGGCATGTAATTGCTGATAAGCAAAAAAGAAACTGAGAAATAACTTCCTTCTCATAGCTAATATTTGTAATACATGACAATGAATATCATTTAAACTGCCAAGGTGTCTGAAAAAACAACCCTTGTTTAAGTGAGCTAGAGAAACAAAACGGGAAGAGGGAAGAAGTATTTTTACTACGTATATTGGCCATGCCTTTCACTATAATAGATATTACTATGTAGCGAAATTGTACCATGTATTGAGCAAGTTCTGTAGCTGTGTGAAGGTCACTACTAGCCCCAGTAGTTACATTGTCTGGACCAAAGATCAGCTCCTCGGCTACTCTTCCTCCCATGCAAACATCAAGCCGTGCTAACAACTGCTTTTTGCTGATTGATGTTTCATCATTTGAAGGAAGCTGTGTAACCATTCCCAAAGCAGAACCACGCGGCATGATTGTAGCTTTATGTATTGGATGTGCGCCTTCAGTATTCAAGGCAACAATTGCATGGCCACTCTCATGATATGCAGTTAGCTGAAAAAACCAAAATTTACCATATTGTAACATGTCTACCACATAGCAAGGACAGGACAACAAGGTGTTTATCCATTAAGAAAACATTAAGAGAGTCCTTTCATTAACTATACAAGAGGTTGACCAAGATTTTGCGCAGCGTTCACAAAATACACAGCTGGATGTTTTGAGGGCCAATAAGTTTTTATATTCTAAAGAATTATGCCTGTTCAAAAACATGTAAAATCAACAAGTACATAGATTACTGAAATTCAATGCCTAATGTCAAATCAAATCAAACTTACAAGAGCAAGTTATGGGATACAAACATGAACGTATTTTTCATGATAGAGAATACCTTTTTTGAGTCCTCTGAAAGGAACATGGTTTTGCGTTCTGTTCCCATTATTATTCTATCTTTCGCGAACTCCAACTGTGATGCATTTAGCTTCTCAGCACCTTCAACAGCAGCCTTAATGGCAGCAATATTCACCAGATTTGCCAAATCTGTTTCAAAGAGAAACAATTAGTAATACATCCATACTGAGAAAAGAGCCAGGTTATGATCACTCGAATCAACAGTTCCTAGAAAAGGTGTTAGAATGTAGCAGCAGCATCATTACCCCAATGCCTCAAAGGCTCCCGCCCATTGCGGGGTAAGGGGGGATCGGATGTACGCAGCCTGACCCCTATGTTTAAAAACATAGCGCGACTGTTTCCAGATGACCCATGATGAGTGTCGAAAGTTGCATTGACTAACTGCTACTTCACAATTGAAAGAAGCGCATACAGATTAAAGAGCCATTTTGCTTTATTCCATCATATACCCCAAAGCCAAAAAATAGTGAATCTTTGGCTCCATCCGAGATTGATAGAGAAAAGGTGTTAGAATGTAAGTTTAGTATTTAAATGTAGGGTTACAAGAGTGATATCATCAATAAAATATAATCCCACGTGGAACAAATATCATATGAGTTTTGGATTTGACACCTATAATAGGTGTTTCTTGTATGCCACTATCATCAGGTGTTCAGTATTTTTCTCTTTTAGTTTTCACATGATCAGAGCCAAACTTTTGTAAGCTTTAACATTTCTATCACTGTAAGATTCTTTCCCTAAAATCAACAGTGAGCCTATTAAATCTACTTTTGCTCTTAACTCCAGGCCTACTACTCAGCTTGGTAAATCTACTCTCTCTATCTTTTCTTTCATCAACTATCAAGTCTACTCTTCTCTTAACTCCAGGCCTACTCCTCAGCTTGGTAAGTCTACTCTCTCTTTTCTTTCATCTACTTCAGCTACACCCTTGTGGAGCCACTTCGTCATCTCCCCAACAAAAAAAGAATAAAGCCAGGTACACAATACGAGAAAATGAAGGCAAAATAATCTTCAATCCACATACAATTTCTCTCTCCACACACTAGGACAACTCTTCGATCCATCAAGTCTATTCTACGTCGACCTATACTCCAAGCTCAGTCTCTTCAACTTATTGAGCGTATCTGTACTTCCACATCCAATTTTTTCTCTTTTCCCCCAAATGAAGTCTCAATTTCCAAATGCAAATCCTAGAACAGGTTTACGCACGAGAGAGTACTCGAGAATCATTTGTCCTTTTTTTTAATTTAGTCAAATTTGTCCTCGTAGTTGTGCAGAGTTTCCTGAGAGATTTATAATGGTCCTGGACTACTCCATCCATAGCCTCAAAGTCAGTTGAATGCTCATATTCCTTCACAAAGATGTATATGAATGCTCGGTTTCTCACTAAGGCAAGTGAGAAATTGTTGATCCTACCTCACTCCTTACCACATAACCCAAACTCCTCTCTGTTTTTACGACTTCAAGTTTTATTAATTTTAATTATTAATCTGGTGACTCAATTGACACTATGATAAATACAAGAAAGTGTTGTCGAAATTATAATCCCATATTACCCCAAAATTAAGCAAATTATCAGAATCATCATTTATATAACCATTACATAAGTCATAGTTACTTTAGTTCTATCAAATATTCACTTCAGTCAAATGCCCAATCTCCCAATGTTATAATCCGCCCAAATCCCTATGGAACAAGACAATTAGTAACAGCAAAATGATGTATCAGTAATATCATCATTTTGAGGAGTAAACCATGTCTAGCAAATTGTATAAATGAGTCAACTTCACAAATCTAACCTTCTTTTACCAATATCTAAAAAGTCAGATAGAATCCACGTAACAAGATCATCCATTCCAATCTTGAAGAAGGTCGTATACCATCTCAGTAGACATCAATTTTAGGATAAAAAAGATTCACCTTATATGGAAAACTTAAGCACAAGGAAATGAACATAATATAAAATGAGCATTGAACATGCCTGCCCCATTGAATCCTGGTGTACCACGAGCAATCGCATTCACATTGACATCATCACTGACTGGTTTATCTTGCAAATAAAGCTCTAAGATCTCTTGACGACCCCGCACATCTGGGTTGGGAACCACAATCTAGAAAAAGTTGTTTTGATGTTAAAAGCATGATGATAGACTATATTTATATAAGAAAAATTCAATTAAAATATTCCTTGAAATACATCACTTAAAATGTTTTTTCCCAAAAGGAGGATAAAAAGTCGTTCAACAAAATCTAGACATAGGCCTCATTTGTTTGCACATAATTGAGATTTGAATCTGAATGGTTCAAACCTTAGGTCATTAAGTGCATTTGTTTACATTAAGATGTAAGCACTTATTGGTCTGAATAAGTCTTAATCGTTAGGATCTTGGAGAAAGCTTAATATCATTAAAAAGTATATTTAAGTGGATAATTTTCACTACCACTAACCACTTCTGCCATCACAACCACTGTCAACCATTACCGTTGTCACCAACCACCCAACAACCTCTTATGTCATCAAAACCACCACTGGCAACCACCTTTACTGTCAATATCTAACACCTCTATCATTATAACTATATCCACCATCACTATCAGCCACTACCACCACACGGCCAATCCCTACTACCACCATGGTGGCAAAAAAGGTCTACCCTCCATTTAAATGTTGGAAAAGTCTAAATGCTAAGTGCAAAATCTACAACCAGCTTGGTCATGAAGGTATGATTTGCAAAAACCGATCTCAGAAGTATGAAGCAAATGTCCAAGTCATCAATGAAGAAGAAGAAAAAGAAGACAGCCTGTTTGTGGCAACATAATTTTCAACCAATGTCTGATGTTTAGATGATTGATCGTGGTTGTACAAACCACATGACCACATGCCATGTGACAGAAACCTTTTCAGAGAATTCACATCTCTGGGAAACAAGAAAGTCAAAATAGGAATGATGACTATAACCCTACATAAGGAAAAGGGAATCAATATAATTTCAGATTTTATCTATGTACCTGATGCAACAACAACACACCCAGTGAAATCCCACAAGTAGGGCCTGTGGAGGGTAGAATGTACACAAACCTTACCACTATCTCATAGAAATAGCGAGGCTGTTTCTTGGGAACCCTCATCTCAAAACTCATAAGCAGAAAAAAACTAGATATGACAAAAAGGAAAGGAAAGGAAACAGAAAGAACGACTAATAATGAAAAGCACATGACAGTATGTAAATACGAGAAAGCTAACACATATACGACAGATAATGACAACACATGACAAAAAAACACGACTACTGTTGCTACCCTACTATACCCCAAGGCCAGACTTCCACCTAACCCAACCCTACAAACAAAATCAGCCTACTACTCTAATTCGCAACCTCCACTCCTTTCTATCTAAGGTCATGTCCTCTTGAGATCAAGTTTTGCCATATCTATGTACCTGATATTGATCAAAATTCGTAGACTATTGGCCAGCTAATGAAAAAGGGATCTAAAATTGTTCTTTGAAGATAAGTATCGACAAACTCTTTATGCCACTAACCAAAAGATTTCACGCATTAAAATGAGAGGTAAAATTTCTCATTTAATCCAAAACAAGATGTTCCGGGAGAATATACAATAGATCCAACATAGGGTGAATTGAAAGATGATTTTCTGACGAAGGACATACATGGACTTGCTACGCATGAAGAAATTTTCAACATTTCCAGAACAAATAAAGCAATGAATACGTTGTCACCAATTCATAAAAATAAATATGGAATATGAAATAAAATTTGGAAGCAAGCTGACAAGACTCAACAAGAGCAAATGATGCAGGGACATAAACCAGAAGTTTTTTTTTTATAATCAAGAGCTGCAACTTGGAAAAAGTGAGCCACACTAACTGCAAGACCTAAGATGAATTGGTAGATTTATTCACCAAGTCAATTTCAACTAAGCCTAAAATTTGGAGTTCCTAAAGCAAGGAGGAGTGTTGGAATTATGTTTTGGACTGCAATAACTTTATTTTACTGCTTTAGTTTTTTTTCAGTAATCCTAGTTTATATTTTATAATTTTGTTTGCTAGCTACTCCTACACTGTAGTAATTAGTTGGTTGAAGATATGATACTCAAGAGATACTCTAGGCTAGGATTATGATCATCTTTTTATTGTTGTTTTATTACTGCAGGTACTATAAATGCAATGATAATTAAAACAGCTCTGTTAACTGCACACAGCCAGTATAATCCTTTTAGCTTCCTCTGTTATTTCTTTAAGTTCCTTTTGTTAAAACCAACACAGTAGGGTAGTGTTGCACAACTCTCCTGTAGATAAATTCATGATAAGTACCCGGTGTACTTGTTACCAGACAAGTGTTGGAGGGAAAAAAGCACTACAAATTGCACCATCAAAATAGTTGTTTTAATCAGATTGGAGAAAACTACTCTTTTTCAAGGAATTGAGAAAACTACTAAAGCACCCAAATTTATGCCTTGAAAACCCCATAATTTCTGCAAGTAGAAAAGCAGTCGAACAGAATGGAAAAGCTTCAAAAGACTTACATGCCTATCAAATCTACCGGGTCTTGTCAAGGCAGGATCCAGAATATCAGGCAAGTTTGTCGCAGCCATCAATATTATGCCCTGTATAATGAGTCCAAAGTACACTTCCAGTTTCAAATTCAGGAGAGATATTCATGATTTAGATACTTTAACTTCAAGGAATTTACCTCGTTTTGCTCAAACCCATCCATCTCAACAAGTAACTGATGCAGTGTTTTCTTAGTGTGGCCTTCCCACTGCTTTCGAGTTGATCCAACAGCATCAATTTCATCAATAAATATGATGCATGGAGCCTACAAGGGAGTCAAACAGATGAAAATCAGAAAGCAGTTCCAGGAAACTGACTGAGCTTCTTCAGAAAGGGAAACAGACATCAAACACTTTCCAGTTCCAAGTACAAGAACAAGGAGAGGAGGGAGCAAATTATCTGACATGATGTAGGTATAATGACATGAAGCAGAAAGGGGACTCCCAACTTCCCATTTGGTTTTCACAGTTTTTGCAAAGGTGGGGATTCTTTTTATTTTGCATTTTCAGACGGAAATAGCAAGTTTAACAACAGCAAAAACTCAAGGCAGATGCTAGGGCATTTGTTAATTCAAGCAAACAAGAAAGTTACTTTACTAGTATAGCGAAGTCCAATACTAAAAATGGAATTTTCTCTCAACTGTTTTGTTCGGGGTTACCCGAAAACCTCCTTTCCCTTTAGTTGAATTCATTGTTCACACCAAGCTCCTGGTTTAAGGAAGGTGAAAACTACTTTTGCCCATTGATGAAGGTGCCTTCTACATGGACAGACCAATTGGAAGTATGTCAAATGATGACTGACAGGTAACTATTAAAGTGACTGCAGTTTCATGAATCATAGAAGAGATTTTCCTAAACAATTATGGGTGATCTCCATGCAATTCTTGTACTATGTAACACGAACAAAAGTTTTCCAGAGTGTTAAGGAATGAATGTAATCATATTCTTGTGATATACATAAATAGCATAATTATATGGATTGAAAACAGGTCTATAGGATTTTCCTTTTAATTCTTTAAGACACTACGTATATGTACATATGCTTGCTACTTCATGGAATAACATATCAATTTTTCTCCCATACCTTCTGTTACACAGAGATAATACATGCAAGATCGGTAACTATGCACACAGAGATCATATTGCTTCACAATGAGCTTTTCAAGCATAGCTCAGCATCGACTGAAAATTTTCAGCGTGTTTACCTAGTACATTTCACATAATTTTGCTCTGATGTGTAAAAGTAATTTTCTGTATAAACCACAATAAGTGATGTACGTATAATCATACAGACCTTCTTCTTAGCAGCTTGAAACAAAGATCTCACACGCCGAGCACCAACTCCCACAAACCTAAGAGTATGTAAAATTTCCAGCCAAGTTAATTAGGTCGTTAGGTAACCAACCGTAAGATCTTGAGAAGTGAGGAAAGTTTGCCAAAAATCAAAAGAAAAAAAATGATCACATGTGCACCAAAACAGACAGCATGTTCTTAGAAGGACAGAAAGATGGACTTCCAAGTAAAATCATGCTGCAAATGACTATCCCACAAAAGCAGTCATCAATTTCTCTGGCCGTGGAAGAACATATGGTACGTTAAAGCCTCCAACAATGTTTCTTGCTTCAGTTGGCTGGTACACCTGAAGCATGCTTGACACAGCATAGTTACTGCATGCTCAGTTGTACCTGATGCCCCTCATGTGAAAAGAATATTACAGCTGTTAATCACCTATTTCTGCACTGCAACTTCACGGGTCGACTTTGATACGGCTCTCCCCTTCTGTAAATGAAGTGGGCTGTGCCAAATTCAACCATGGAGCAGCCAGAATGCACATGAAGAGGGAACTTTTAATCTGTAAGTACTTGACAAGGAAACTAAAGCTTCCTAGAGCACCATTCCCACATGCATTTTGTAGGACACTTGGAGGGAAAGGATTCCCAAAATCTTAGGGCAAAGCTGCAGTATCTTTAGATCAAAATACATATCATACTTGGAGTAAATTGGTAACATGCATGAAGTGGACACTTTACTCGACTTCCTCAGCTTAAGTATGTAGATTTGGCAGAATTTTTGCCAACTGTAATCATGTATGTACACTTAGTACCACCTTAGAGCTGGAATGGGTCAATAAAATCATATTGTCAGGTGTCCAGGAAAAAAGATCTGCCCTACTATAGCTATTGATACCTACATTATCCCAACTTGGACACCTTGACATGCATAGGCCTGTGCGACATTACCAATCCTCTCTTCACAGTTAAAAGTTAACACAAGTTTGATATCGATGACAGATATCATCCAATTCCCTAGATGATGGAAGCAAAATACTCCAGACATGTACGTATAATGGACATTGGACAACAACTGACTAAGGTAGTTCTCTAAGCAACTTGCTACCCATGAGAAGAAACTGAGCTTCTTCTAGAAAGTAAGAGGAGATCACAAATCATAAGTTTCTCACATATTGGATACAAACATGACCAAGACATGAGGTAGAGAAAGTAGTAAACATACATTTCTTCAAATTCAGAGCCTGCCTTATAAAAGAAAGGCACCCCTGCTTCTCCAGCGATAGCCTTCAAATCAAGATAATTAAGCAGGATTAGCATAAGTACATAAGCTAATGTTAACGTAATTAGAATGTAGAGTTAGAAAGCAAAAGGCCATTTCTTAATAAAGGAAGAATGCAGCATAAAGAACTTGGCCCAAAGAAGAGAACAGGATCATAGAAGAGAAATCTTCAACTAATTAAAAAGAACCAACGCTGACACTCACGAAATTATTGAAGAACAGAAAAAATAACTATGTTTTTGTAATTACAAGGAATAACAAATCCTAAATGATCTTTCCATATCAAAAAGAATAAAGGATTATCAAATTTTACATCACCGTCAAATAGGAAAAGGAAAGAGGGAATAAACGACTCTACCAAAGGCCTCACAATTCACAACTAACAAGAAGAAATTGCATCTGAATTTGATTATAGTTGGAAGTGCGCCAATGCATCTGAAGATGTAACAAAGAACACTGGTAGCCGACACATGGAATATCCAATTTAGACGACTACTTCTGTGTAAAATGTAATCAACAGCTTACCTTGGCAAGAAGAGTCTTTCCTGTTCCAGGAGCTCCAGTCAAAAGAATCCCCTAAAAACAAGATAAGTATTCCATCAGGAAAAGGATGGGGTTGTTTCAAATAAAAGGAAGCACACTAACAATAACAAGCCAGGATAAACAGCTATAATAACACAAACCTTCGGCAACTTTCCCCCAAGTCGAGTGAACTTAGAAGGATTTTTTAGGTACTCAACAACCTCCTCAAGCTCTTGCTTAGCATCATCACAACCTTTGACATCCTTAAACGTTTTGACATTCTGCATCCAAAACAAAAATAGATAAACAAAAACAGCTGCAAGATCCAAATCCCCGACAACATAAGTCATACTTTTCCCAATCCCTTTGGAAATTCATGGATGAAAAAAATGCAAACTCTATTATTGACTAGCACTATAGCCTAAGTGTGGTGGTTCAAGTCCATCCAACATCTTTCTCAAGCAGCAACACAATAATCTAAAGCTGAGCTAAGTAAATAACCCAACAAGGATAATTAGTATTTGTCTATCAAAAAATTTTCAAATTGGTGAGCCCCAAGAATAAGGAGCATCATTTCTACGTTTTTGGGCCTTAATACCCAAAGAGAGAATATTGTATGATTTTTCAAAGTTGTTACTAGTTCAAGTGAGGTGATACTCTAAGAGTTACTCCTGAACAGCTGGAAGATTAAGAGAAAATCAAACAACCAAGACCAATGACGCATCAACATTTTTATGTTAATAAACTATAAAATTGATATGGAAGTAAGTTATATAGGAATAGCCTGGGATAAAAGAGATACTTGAAGCTGTTCCTACTTCCCCTTTCCAGGTTAGTCTTTATTGGTCAACGGTGCATGTCTAATAATGCAAGAACATAGAAAATCACAAATGAGACGCTTGAATCCTCCAAATTCCGTGACTCCTAAATTCTGATGAAATTCCTAGGGACACAGACTCCTTTTTCTAATGCCAAAATGAGGAAGACAAACAAACTAGATATTACATAATATGGCAAGAATTAACAAATAAAATAGAATAAAATCAGCTTCCAAACCCTTTAGTCACATATTACATCATAAGATTGGTGCAGAAGACAACCTTCATGTAATATCTCCAGAAAGAAAAACAAACCTTCTCAGGCATTATTTCTTTATTCAACTCTTTCGGGGCATAGGATGAACTTGAACCAACACCTGAGGCTCCTATCCCACCTAAGCCACCAATATATTTCTGAAGTGCAGTAGCACCCATTATCCTGAAAAAATGATTGTATTCTTTTCTTAGTAAAAACAAAGAAGGATAAGAATAAATAACTGCCAACAAAAGACAGGAGAAGTTACCTAAAACAAGGAAAGAGAGTGAAAACTAAGATAATGATAGAGACAAATCACTTAATATGCTAACTAGCACAATAGCAATCACCTAAAATAACCGGTGCATAACACCACCACCACCACCCCATCACAAATGAACTCCCACAAAATCTGGAGAAAAGAGCAAGACTATATCTAGAGACATTACTAGGCATCCTTTTTGCGCGTGCAGAATAGTATATTCAAGAAGATAATCTTACCAGACCAAGCCAATGGCAATAGTGAATATGATAGTTGAGAGAAACTCTTGCGCAAAACGTGATGATCTGTTTGAAACTTTAGGATCAACCTATATGCAAAAATAAAGAATTCTGGTTAACAACATGCATGTACAAAAGCATGACACAACAAATGGAGAAAGTAATTATAAGCAGAGTCAATGAAGCACAAATAGCCATGGTTTCATATTTAACTGTTAATAACACTGGTTATAGATATGATGCTTAAGATGAACATTAGACTCGTGATCAACAAAAACTGCAGGGCTGATAGTGTCTTACCATCACAACATGTAATGGCTGCTTCTCGGAAATGCCAGGATTTAGAAAGGGTTCATCCATGTTCCCTGATGCCCGTTGCTTCAACTCTTGCAACTATATTTTTTATTCCAGTAATCATCAAAAAAGAAAGTCAAATCAAGATGCAAGTGCAGTACAAGTTACACGAATAAACAGAATATCTAGAGTTCAGAATCATTTCTTTCACTCCAAGAAATAGAAGCACCTAGAGTTGTGGAGATAGAATTAATTAAGATTGATTGGTATAATCAGGAACCTGAAGCATTCATTATTTAGTGTCAAACATTAAAATGGTTTGTTATCTCACAAGTGGTGTTGCCAGTAGATATAAAAATGTGAAGGTATTATATGATCAACAATTACCAGTGAAGGAAGACTGGAAGGCTTTCCAGATTGCTCATCAGGTAGATATTCAGCAATAGCATTTGTAGCCACAAGAGCTCGCAAATATTCTGCAACTCCTCTACTGTCTACAGCATGAGCTCTCTGCTCAAAGCGCCGAATGACAGACTCAGGGCTAAGGGTAAGAAGATAAAGAGAATAGTGAATACACTCTAAAAATAAATTTGTGTAACTAAGGTAACTTATAGACAAACCTAAAAAAGAAAACAAAAGTAACCCAAAGTGATCAGGTGAAAGACGCCAACACGGCAAACCAAGGAACTGACAGCCCGCATACTTGTTTAGCTAGGAGCCTCACGTATGGTTCTCCTAGTCTGTACTTAAAATAGTGAGAGTTGCAACTAGGCAGACTAAGTAAAAGCATTCATGAGAACAATGACCACATTAAACAGCTTTGTATTCATCTTCTGCAAAAATTTAGAACTTGAAAGATCGGTTAAGATTGGGAGAAACATAGTATCCCTGTCATTCCACCTCCCTTAGAGAATAGCACCTTAACAATCAGTAGCTAACACACACCATTCCTCATTAAAAAAAAAAAAAGACACTCTATTATTATCTACCTCTTCTAGATTCTGTCGCTGGAGCACTTGAGAGAACTAAGACAAAGACTAAAGTTTACCTGTGCTTGTTGAGTTCAGCAAGCAAAGCACCCTGCAAAGCTGCATCCTTTGGATTTGCGTCGGCGTCGGCTATCAATTTCTCCAGACGTTTCTCTTGCTGCCAAAACGGCCACCAGCTAAACCATTCAGACAGCAAAACATTCTCAAACCCTTTCTTGACTTTAGCAAATAACCCCATCAAGAAAACCACTATAGGCAGTTTCTGCTTCAGTTCATCATTCTCCACCGAAACCTCAGATTCCACATGACCCGCTTCATTATCAGAAGCACTACTCAAAACTCCACCATTCGAGTCAATGCAAGAATTTTGAACGGAACCAATCTCCACAACAGAGGGCTCATTGACTTGTTGGGGTTCAATCTCCGGAATAGAGTTGTCATTATTAGCTAAGGCAAATTCCGAGGAGGAATCGACTTGGTCATGATTCAATGTACAATGAAGCAATAACTTGTGGCGGAAAAAACGAGTCTTTAAAGGAGTTGTACAGGATAAGGGGTTGGAGAAAGAAAGGGACCGAACATGTTTTGAAGAAGAAAAATGGACGATAGAAGGTAAAGGCTTGAAGATAAGAGAAGCTTGAAGAGTAGCCATGGCTTTCTTTCCTTTTGGATTAGATGTTTAGGGTTTAAAGAAGAAGAAGAGATACTTTGTTTTGAACTCAATCCAAAGACTTCTCTCACTCTTCAAGATTCTTTACTGCAAAAGAGAGGATTTTTATTAATTAATTTTGGTTTCTTGCAAGTGTAACAACACCCCTCTCTTCTCCCCTTTGTTGGAATTAGAGAGAGATGAAGAGATTGGGTTACTTCTTGTTGGAATTGTATAGCAAACAAGAAAACCTTATCTTTACTCAAATTGGCGCTCTTCTTCTTGTGGTCTCTATAATTCCACTCTTTATTTTTTGAAAAATATATAGCTACTAACATTGAGATTTATCGGTCCTTTTCATATATCCCAACGGCAATCCCCTGTTTTTTCATTTTGGACCAAAGTTCATTACGTTTAGCTTTTTCTCTTATATGGCCTTAAGTTTAAGGATTGAATTATGAAGTCCCATTGGAGCACACAAAGTTTTCTCTTTTACCTTTTTTTTATCTACTTCATCTTCTCTTGGAAAGTTCATTTGCTCATGTTTTTTACAAAAGAACCCTCAGAAGAATTGCTACTTATCCATTTCTATCGAAAACATCAAAAAAAGAAAAACTTGGGAAAACAAAAAATATAACAAACAAGCTAAGTTTGAAACAAACATATGATGGTGGCTCTTGTTTTACTCTTTGTTTTCAACATAAGAGTTGGGGAAAGACAGCGAGCATATAACTTAAGCATGAAATGAAAGCCTTGGCCTCCATTATAATTCATAGTGATGATAGATGACCAAGAATAGTGTACAATTGAGAGACTATAGAAGCAGGCTACAAACCATCCATTGGCCCCAAAAGAAAAGAAAACAAAAAAGAAAGGAAAGACAGACAAAAAGAACCAACATATGCAAGTTAGCACCAAAATGACTTGTGACATTTTTGGTTAACACCTCTCTGCAACAATATTAAGGACCCTAGTATGCAAAACTTGTTTCGCACTAGCGATACTGTGGATGATAAGGAGGCATCGGAGTAGAATGTGGCATGACATGCTGTCCCTGCGTTGGCATCATCCCAGAACCCATTTGAGAAGGCACACTAGCAGGTGGCTTGTAAGGGTGACTATGCATCGGCATCAGCATCGGCATTGATGGAGTTGCAGCAGCAGCGGCCGAGTTCCAGCCTGCAGAATGCTGAGGAGGAGCAACACCTGGGGCTGGAGTGTACGGGGCAGGAGCACCATATGGATGAACACCTGGACCTCCTATCTGAGGTGGCTGCTGTCCCATGATTGAAGGCGGAGTATTCATCACTGGAGTAATTGGAATAGTGTAATCTCTGCCGCGATCATTATTAATCTGAAATCAGTAAAAATAACCATTCAGTTTAGGCAGTGACTTGTTCCCTCACAGGAAAGAGGGAAGGAGGCTCGAGAAGCTGGGGGAGTATTAAGTAATGAGCAAAAGAGAGATGGCTGACACTAAATTACAGAGTTCCCATCGCAGATGAATATCTCAAAGATATCAAAACTCTCTACAAAGCTGTTTTTACCTTTATACTAAGATCTGTGTGTCGAGAGTAAGTGATATGAAGCATGCAATATCCACCTTGATAAATGGAATGTCCTTCCAAAGCTTCCTTAGCAACAGAAGCTGTGCGCACATCTGTAGATTCAACAAATCTATAGCTTAGTTCAACTGACAAGCATCTGAGTACAGAATAACCAATTAAAATACACTACTTTGAAGTTCGTAGAAGCTAACCAACTCACAAGAGGAAAACATGGTTCCCTAGGGTGGATGAGATCAAAACATTTCTTTGGATAATGTATTCTAATCAAGTCGCTCGAGAGGAAACCAAAAAGAAGCAAACGACAGCAAGAAGTATTTCTTTCATTTTATGAAGTTATGGTCAATAGAAATGCATCAAGAAGATTCTGAACCACAAAAGGAAACACAAAAAGAAAAGAAAAGTTATCTCTAGTATATCAGGCCCATTCTAGGATGTATGAGCTAACAAAATCAAAAAACTGAAGAGAGCTATATTTACTGGGTAAAAGCTTGCTCCATCCGAACGTCCGCAGTTCTTCGGTCCAAAAACACCAAAAAATATTTGCAGGGTCATGATTCAGACAACATACACTTATCCAATAAAATATTCATTAGAAAAAAAAAAAAAAACTGCTAGAATACAAAATGCCATAAAGAAATCACAACATATTATAATGTCAAGAAGCTGAGAGTTGTGTTTGGCCATTTTTGCCTAATGATTTGAAACATTGAGGCAAGCAAGTAATGTGCAAGGGCAAGAACTAACAACACCGCAAATTATTGGCCGCACTTCATCTTACCCGGATATTGTATCAGAGCCTGAAGCCCTCCATTCTTATCAAACATAGCAATCTTTAGTACAGGACCAAAAGCTGAGAAAACCTAACATATATGAAGGAAAATGAGAACCAAGAAAACAACTCAGAAGACAGGTTATGAAAGAAATTACAAAAGCTTTTTTGCAACTGAAGAAGAGTGTTACCGTGTGTAGGACATCCAAGGTAACTGCATACTGCATGTTCTCAATGGAAGCAAGAAGAACATTACTCTCAGGTTCCAGCTTCTTCCCATCCAAACCCAAACTGAACTGCAGCAGAGATGGAAGAAACTTTAAAGAAAGGATAAACAGCATTTCAAGACCAGCTTGCCTCAAAAAAATATATCTTTATTGGTGCCCTCAGGAGCATATCTCAAACCATAGAAACATGAAACATATGTGCATTCCATGTAAAACATGAATACTGTTGATTGTGCTAATAGATTAGCTTTATTCTAGGAAACTTTATCTCCTAGCATAATTATAAATGTATTCCATGTAAAACATGAATACTGTTGATTGTGTTAATAGATTAGCTTTATTCTAGGAAACTTTATCTCCTAGCATAATTATAGGAGAACAGAACATTTCATTTATTGTAATTAATAGGACTCATTGTATAAATACAACCACTCCTATGATGTAAAGATATGTCGAAACAAAAAGAAGCCTTTTCTTCCTTCTCAGATTCCATTCACACACCAATGAACAATCAATAAACTTATGCCTCAATCCTACATTAGTTCGGACACATTCACGGTGATCCACTTAATACTTTGCTGTATGAAAGGGCAGTATATTAAAGTAATCCAACAGAAATCCATAATGGCAGCAACAAGGGAACTGGAAGACAAGGATCTAACAATCCTAGCAAATCCTCAATGTTAAAGTGAGTCTGCACTTTTAGAGCTTTGACTGATTCATTACCTGACCACTTGCATCTATAGCTGAGGAAGCAACAGGAAGGAGAGAATTGGTGTAGTCCCTAAATCAAAACCATAAACAAGATATAAGATTGGGAAAGTGGAAAGTAATAATTAACGCAAACAAATTAAACCATTTACAAGATGTAATCACATAAGGTGAAGATTGCGCAAAAGCATTCTGTATGACAACCTTTCAGACAACAACATACACAGTGTTGGGGTCTAGGGAGGATAGGATATAAGCCGTCCTTACCCCTACCTTGGCAAAGCAGAGAGGTTGTTTCTAATAAGACCCTTGGCTCAAGAAAAGCATTTTCAAAACAGGTTTTGAAAAATAAGTCATCACTCATGAATGTGAATATTTGTACAGAAGATAAGAGTATATTTTGAGGAAAATCATATTTTTTGTAGGTTCTTTGCTTTTTGGTATGCCACTTTATAGGGGAGGCTTTTCTTCCCATCATCAATAAGGTTATTTTACTTTATCAAAAAATGTGCATGTGTGAGAGATAGAGAGGTATATGAAGGTCATTTTGTACCTGCTACGATGACTCTGAAACTTCACACTAAGATCTGTATGGGCAGAATACGTGATTTTAAGGGAACATGGTCCCAGTTCTGGAATCAAGTAGCTGATGCATGAGAAAAGAAAAAAAATAAGTCAACTGCCCTGCATAAACAATAAGTAGTAGCTAGTAATAAGTTCTCTGGTACAACAATTGAGTTTGGTACGAAAATTTAGAGATATTTTCCCCCTGCAAAATCATAGAATTCCATTAATAGCCCTGACAATATGTAATTTAGACAGCTAGCCAACCACCTCATTTTTAGCCAATAAATTACACAGGAAACCCAAAAATCATCCTTCCTAACCAGCAATTTTACCAGGGTCCCCTCACTTTCTAACACTAAGGAAGCAAGATCACCGGTCCTAGACTCCTACTCATAAATATATTCTGTAGCAGCATTTAGAAAGCAGAATTTGATAAGCTCATCCGCCACATAGCTAGAATGGACACGAGCACAAGAAGAAAGTGCCTGAAATGTCAATATACACTGTATATGGAACAGCTAAGGAGCATGTGCACCCCTTCAATAATTTTTTTTTTTAAATAGAAAAAAGAGCTGCTCAAAGATGTCAGGCCCCCATGTATGTGCACCACGTCTAATTCTCTAAAATTATTATTTAGAGAACTAAATTGATATATGAAGAAGAAATAGCTATCAGGAAGTTGATATTTATAATTAAGTTAAGGATGTAAATGATATTCACCCTCTACCAGCGTAATCAAAAGCACGCTTAAGCCTAAAGCGAGGCTCAAAACGTGTTGAGTGCTTCACCTCGCTTTATATGCGCTTCAGTATTGTCTTCAAGGTTCTAAGGCAAATTTTTCCCTGCCCATGAACCTGTTTTGAAGAAGTGACACTAAATAATTGATAATTCACTTTATCATTATTTTTTTTCAATTTCTTTGGTCATATATTTGTCATTCATGTTTATAATTATTAGTCTTGACCTAGACATATATTTGTAAATTTTTTTCCCTTTGCGCCTTTTTTGATTGAAACCACACTTAATTTGCACTAAAAGCCCCAATAGACCTTAGAGCTTTTTTGCCCTTTTTGCCTTTGATAACACTGCCCTCTACAAATATTGCTTAGTACCATTACCCTATGAAATACAAATTTTAAAGTCAGTAAATTTGTTGTGTGTTAGATTTGGTTATAATAGTTATAGCTAAACAACAAAATAAATTGACTTGATTTTTATTTTAACGAAACTATACTTCTAAGTTTGGCCTAGAAAACTAGTCAAATACAGCTTGGTTATAGTTGTGCTTTTTCATTTGTGCAAGGGCTCATATCAAGTGTATTTGTAGAAGGTTCATTGTGAAGAAAACTCATGTTGAAAGGATCAAAAGAATAAAACAAAGATGTATAATAGGGTTAATAATAAAGCTACCAGCTGCTTTCAGAGAAAGAGGCAACTATATGAGAAACCCTTTATTATGCATCTTCATCTACTAATCCCACTCAAAAATGAGAAATTCTTCACTCTATCCTCTTAATCAGCCCTCAACAGTAACATTATCTAATTATGCTACTGCAGCTTCAATGTACTATGCATAATCTTCAGCCAGAACACTATAATCTCACTGTTCCTTAGTCAAATAGCACTGGTAACAACACATCTTGAGAGTAATTTAACCCTACAAAATGGAGTGAAGATTAAAAGGACAATTGCTACAATAAGGTCGTTTGGTGGATGTATTAGAGAATCTAATACATGTATTAGAGATGGTATTATTTACTCCTTTGTTCGGTAGGATTTTATCCCATGCATGACTAATATTAGTTATACACCCTATTCAGTATTAGAGGTGTATAAATAAACAATCGCTCCATCCCTTTTTATGTGACACCCTTTCCTTTTTGGTCCGTCCCAAAAAGAATGTCACCTTACTCTAATTGGAAATGATTTATCTTTAAAATTTCCTGTTTACCCTTAATGAAATGATTCTCAGCCACACAAGTACCTAAGAATGATTTTTTAGACCACAAGTTTTAAAAGTCCTCATATTTTTTCTTTAATACCATGTAAAGTCAAAGGGTGCCACATAAATGGGACGAAGGGAGTATATAGCAAACTATGATAGCGGTAATACAAGGGCTATTAATATATGGGCAAGCATGGTTAAAGACATAGCCAACTGAAATATGAATCCAGAATCACCTGGGAATGCTTCTTCCATCCAGGGCATCCTTTGCTGAAGTAGCGGTTTCTGCATCAGAAAATTGCACCAAAGCCTAAAGAGGGTTTAAAGAGACGAGGGACCTGTCAGCTAATTACGAGGTAAACAAGCCTACTGACACTGATCAAATTTGCTTAAATCCATCTTCTGAAGCATAAATACCTGGAATCCTGCAGTTTTCTCAAACGTTGTTATTTTGTGCACGGCCCCAAAAGCTGAAAACACCTGAAAGAATATAATAATTTCATAAAAAATCTATTCAATGCTAAAAATATAAATTTGGAGAAATAATACACGCTACTAAGAAATTCCCAACATGCTATTCTTAAGTAAGTGTCTAGTACATTAGAAACAAATAGCACAAACAACATTTCTACTATAAATGATTATTAACTATACTATCTACTGCAAAAGGAAAAATCTGTTCAGGGAGTATTCTCCATTAGTTGACCTAAAGAAGTTCCAAAAATGTGAATGATACACAGGAGGAAGTTGGAAAAATCTGTCCTGTCATTTACTGCACATGACACAAAAACACTAACTGAACATGAATACGTGATGCAAACAAAACTATCTGAACATGAGAAAATTCTCTGAAGTTGGAAGATTCTCTAAGAATCAGCAAATTTAGGTCAGGCACTCAAACACTCAGAAAACTCCACAAGAAGCATTGCACAAGTCTGGAATCCTAGTTTTAGTGAAAAATTTTAAATCATTTAAGCTACCACGAAGCTCACGCAAGAGTAGAATTCCAAACGAAACAAAAATGAACTTTTTGAGAAAGTTAACTTCCGCATCTGTTAACAAGCCTAAAGTTCAACTTAATTACAAGGGTGACCTTATCAAACAACTCTCATCATCAGAGAAGTTCTAAGCCCATAAATCACCTCAAGTTTGTAAGATCTTGGCCCCTAACTGGGCAAGCTCCATTCCATGAAGCTGTATTTTAGAAAACCAAACTTTCAACTAATAACATAAAACAAGGAGGAGGAGATTATTTCGTTAGCCATTGAAGTAAAAAGTTCAGAAATTTTAAGATAAGCAAGTCTCGGAGAGGGGAAGCTTAGATAACCAAAGACTGATAAATGATTATCTTACTTTGTGTTTGGCCTAATTGAGTTGGACCCTAAACTTCTGAATTACTTAAACCAAAAGAAATTATTATTATAAGCAAAGGAAATTCAACATCCACTGCAAGTTGCCGGATGTACATGCAACAAGTTTGACTTGGAAAACAAAAAATTGCATCTCCATTATGCACATGCTAAGGAAGGATGAAGATTTTAGAGGAGTAAGAAACATCTGACACTCCAAGAAAGTCAGGAAAGTTAGATGAGGAGAAGGGAAGAAAGAGCTAGAGTTAAGCAAAAGAGAAAGGAGACAAACACGCATGCGCTCTTTCTCCCGATGCAATAAGCTGCCATTGAAGATATATCCTGGGCATTGGCCTGCTGATCCATTCAATTTTCATGTTAAAGAGTGCTCAAGAAAGCATGAAATACTCCAACCTATTTACCAAAACTACAGAAAACCTTTCCACAGAGAAGATTTCCTCTCCACCAAAGCAAATGGGAAGTATTTTAAACCTTACCAAGTGTAAAACGTCAATGCTAACAAGGCGAGCATCATTTCCCTCAATCGTAACCAACAGCACATTTCCAGCTACATCTGCTGTAGTTTTGTTGTTCACTATCTCTTGCCTGTTGGAATATTGTAGGTAGACAGTCTTCCCACGTACCTGAGCTGGTTCTGAGGAAGAAGCATAGTACGATATCATTGCAATAGCTTGATTTAATTCTGCCTACACATATTAACAATTCAGACGTAAGAACTCAAGTTTTGAAGGATGTACAGTTTCAAAAGAAAAAAGATATATTATGAAAGAGAAAGGTGAATTAGCTACTTACAAATTCTATAAATGCTTGATTTCGGTTTGCTCCTACATTACACTTGGTATTCACAACTCTACCAAAAGGTTTTCCCAATTCGATCAGCTCCTCCTCCGTGCACTCCCATGGTAAGTTTCTCAAATGAAGGACCTTTGATGGGGGCTGTGTGTATCGAAACTGAGGCTGGCTAGACGCAGTTGCCATCCGGACGACAAACCCAAGCTTTAAAAAGAATAACAGATATTAAAATGGCATTAAACCCAACATTTAACACTCCTCGAAGTCTCAAAGATATGAGAAAGAGTGGATTATAAGCAGTATATATACTACATCAGTTAAAAGGTTACAGTGCAACACTCAAAAGCGGCATTTGACTCAAAACATAAACCAGTGAATCTAATTAAGCATACTTACAACTAGAAAAAGCAATTGTGCAAGATATGGAATATAAGTTTTTAAAAAGACGGAATATGATTCAGAATAAGTGCAACCATGTGTGATTCTTCGCCTTTTGATGACAAACAAAATCTGTTTGAAGCCAACCCTTAGGGGCCAATTGCAACCTTCAAAATGTTTTTTTGAAAAAGATGGTCCTGCCCCTCTATCCTTCTCCATACAAATACTGGAGTTATTTCACTTGGTGCAAGCAACCATTGCCATATAGGATCTTACATAATACTAGGAGTGTCCCTTGTACTAAGCTTTCTCATGGAGGTATATCATAAGTAACTAGAATACTAAATAGCACGCTGTATGGCATTTAATCCATTTAAGTCAAAATCTCTATTAGAACATGACAAGTGGTCTTGCTAAACTAAACGCCAAGTCTTGAAACTTGTAATGCAAAAATATAAGTGAATCCACAATATACTAGAGTCACCGCTCCCCTTCCGAAGCAAATGGCCTAGTTTACTGAGAATCACTGTAATTTTCTTAGCTAAAGAGACATCAAAATAACAGACGCTGGGATTGAGCAGCTATTGCAGGCTAGACTACTAGATTAACCGAGAGACTAACTAAATAAAGGAAAAAATGCTCAGTATCGTACAATCCCTCAACTCAAACTCATCAAATATACAAAGAAAAAAAATTATTAAAAACAAAAGCTACATGTATTTCTCCAAGGGCCAAAAACTGTAAAATAGAACTTCCCGGATTCATATGAGATTTGAAAGTACTGTCGCCGTCAAAAAAGTTGAAACACAAACACTAAATTATACTTAACAAACACGAGGGATTAGGGCACAAAAAAAAAAAGAACACATATGATGTAGAATTAGAATCTATAAAACAACGTTAAATTAGAACGGAGAAAGCATAGGTTTAGCGCAGATCGTACCTAGGTTACGCGGATGTTCTCGGAGATTGGGGTTTCACCACCGACGGAACGACTCCGAATGGGTGTGGGTAAAATAGAATGAAATGTATTTTGATCTTGAACTAATGATATGTTTTGCTTATAAGATTAATGATCAACTCCATTAACGAAGGTCCAAAGACTGAATCTTATGTATATGAAAAATATCAAAAATTTATTTTCGAAAAATACTGGGTATGTTGTTGTTGTTGTTGTTATTTCCGAAAAATGACGATCTTTATCTCTCAATTGTCATTAAATATTAATTAATTTGATTCACATAGGCTTCTAATTAAGTTAGGCATATTAAAATGGAGTATCTTGCGTGTCTTTTTTTAGGACGATAGTATTATAATAAATTTATCAAAATTAATTTTTCGATTTTGTGTTATTATGTTTACAACACAATAATAATAATAATAATTTATAATAAAGTTGAATAAGATGATATATAGATAATTAAATTTTATAAATGTAAAGTGGAGCAATGAATCTCAATTATAATATGAGACTGATGAGTACTCGTTTTCGAGTATGTACTAATGCATTTCACTAATTGAATTTGAATATTTTAAATCTTGTCATACATAAAAATTTCAAACCATGATTACCGGGATAAAGTGGATATTGAAGTGAGATTTGTCACTCAATTTATTGCCCAAGAGAGAAAGCTTTAAATATCTTGAGTCCATCATCCAAGATAGTGATGATATTGATGATGATGTCACATATCATAATGGGGTAGCATAGATGAAAGAGAGGTTTGTCTCTGGAATATTGTGATAAGAAGATACTGCATGAAATTAAAAATAAGTTTTACAGAATGGTGGTTAACCAATTTTTGCTATATCGGGTGGAGTACTGGCCCGTTAAAAACTCTATGTTAAGAAGATGCAGGATGTGAAATGTGGATGTTGAGATGGATGTGTGGACATATCAAGGTTGATGAGATTAGGAATGAGATCATTTGAGAGAAGTTAGGGGTGGCCTCTATGGAAACACAAGATGAAAGAAACGAGATTGTGATGGTTTGGGCATGTGCAAAGAAGAAATGCTGACACTTCTGTTAGGAGGTGTGAGAGGTTGGATTTAAGGGTTAGGTGGAGGGGTAGAGGTAAATCGAAAAGTATTGGGGAGAGCTGATTAGATAGGATATGGCACAACCTCAAATTACCGAGGACATGACTTTAGATAGAATGAAGTAGACGTCGCATATTAGGATAGAAGGTTAGTAGGCTAGTTAGGCAGAATGGTGTCTGGCCTTATGATATTGTAGATCAGTAGGATTAGGCGTGTCTTTATATATTGTTATTATTGTCCATCTTTTATTTTGTTACTTTTATTGTATTTATATATTATCATTTGCTTTTGTACTCTAGTCATTTTTTTTTTAAATCTAGTATTTTCTGCTTCCAGGGTTGATATTTTTTAGATGGGAGTTTTTCGGAAACAGACTCTCTATCTCTATAAAGTTATGGTAAGATCTATGTACATTTTACCTTTCCCATCTCCTACTTGTGGGATTTCATTGGGTATGTTGTTGTTTTTATCAATAGAGTAAAGCCTTTTAATAGTTTGATTATCCCCTGTTTTGTATTCATGTATTATAGTGATAGAGGTATATATACGATGTGCTTCTGAAATTCAGATAGTTTAATTTATTAATAATCAGTTTGCCTATGTGGCATTACAACAATTCAGTATTTTCTTTTTGTTTTTAGATGTACAACTCTACGCTTCCCATCCACAATAGAAGCGCACCACAAACATAGCTTCAACCTTACCAATCTTCCACGGCATAGCTACCCCTTCTACTCCTGTTGTGGCTCCTCGCAAATGTACGCCTTTTTACAACAAACGCCACCATGTTACAATTTGAACCCCAACCAAGCGGATACTTCCATCTTGCTATTTGAACCTTGACTGTGTTTCTTCTCTACTCTATTCATGCTATTATCTCAGCTTATGTCCCAGCATTCTCCATTCTGCCTATGAATTTGTAGTTGTCATTGTCCTGCACGTCCCTTTAATCAGGTATGATAATTATTCACCATCCTCCCTATGTTAACTCAATCTTTCTCTTCATCTGTAATCTGGTGCCTCCTTTTGTCGTTCTTATTACATCTCCTATTTATTTGTGCCTTTTTAACACACGTTCTATTAATCGTTATAGCTTGCTTAGTCCATGCGTTCTTGTAAGTTTTTTTTAGGATCATGCATCACCCATGTGAACTAATCTGACTGAATCTTATCCACCCCATGAGTAAAGAATAAATTTGATTTTAAATTAAAGATAAAATAATTAAATTATAACTGTTCAAATTTATCCTCTTAAGATAAATGAACTGTTAACTTTTCATTACTTTCAACCATTCAAATTCTTTTTGAAAAAAGGAGAAAGGAATAATTTTATAACTGTTTTAATCTCTCCAACAAAATGTGAGCTTCTGTTTTCTACAATGCAAAAAAAGTGAGAAGAAAAGTAGAAGAACAAAACAGAAAAAAATCAAAGAAAAAATTGATCTTAATTTTATAGATTCATCAACACACGCAAAAAAGATATTTTATTTGTGAATATCAATCTTGATTTCTTAGTGAAATGGAAGAAAAATTGCGATAAATTCACTTGGTAGCAATAATAACAATCCATTGCGAATCCAAATATACAGAAACCATTATTCTTGGATCATATTTTTCTTATAATTAGTATCGAAACATGGTTTAATGATTTGATTCTTCTATGCAAATTGCCTTGATATCATTGTTTTATGTGTTTAAGATGGAATTTTTTTGATTGAAGGATATTTTACAAGTTTCAAATAATGCAGTTTTTGTTTGATACGTTTAACCATAGTTTGTTAAAAATTTTGGCCTTAATTCTTGATAGTCATAATCTACTCATTTTAACCTTTTCGAAAATATATTGTAATGAAAAAACAGATGAAAAATGGTGAGGTATCAATTTTTGAAAAATCGATAATTTTTCACTATTTTTGCCCGAAAATTATTGTAGTTTTTGTGGTTTTGGGCTCTGCTAGTTTTTTTTTTTTTTTTAATCTTGAGTCTTTCATATTCATGATCTATTCATTTTAGACATTTTGAAGATACATTATAATAGACAAATGTATTTAAAGTGAATAGGTTGATTATTTGAATGTTTTGGGTAATAACATTATTCTATTGAAGTTATGTTTATACCTTTAAGCCTTCTTATGATTTTTGTGTCTTCTATCAAAAATTTGTGACATAAGCTGTCACATTAGATGGTGTTAACTATATTTCAGTTTTCTTCTTCCTATTTCAAACATGGTTGAATAGGGACAAACTCGAATCACTTCAAGTGAGAGTTCTAGATGTCGAATTAAGGAAAAAAGTGAAAGTGCACATCGTTGAATAATAGATTTTTTAGAACGAAAAATTATAAAAATTAATGTTTAAGGGATCGAAATTTGTTAAGAAATAAAAGGACTAGTTGAAGGGGGAAAAAAAAACTAGAAAAGTTAAAGTTTTTTAAGATGTCCTTTGCATTTTCAGTTGACAGTTCTATTCAATTTTTTGAATTAAAGCACATAGAGTTGAAAAATTATGTAGATCTCTCAAATTGAGAAGCTTTAGTTATATTAGTAAATTCTCTTCATGAACCATAGGAAAAGAGACTAATTAAAGTATATTATGAAATTTGTTCTAGTGATATTTTAAAATATTTTAACAACTAAAAATATTTTAAAAAGATACATACAAACATTTAGTTAACCGTTCAAATTTTATCCACATCACATAAATTTAAATTATATATATATATATATATATATATATATATGATACCAAGTATTGAGCAGGACCTTTTGGGGGTAATGGATCTTTTCTATAGCATGTCGGGACTAATTTTTACAGA
>JAABOM020000075.1:2135475-2153060 GCA_011800125.2 Solanum clarkiae | reverse complement strand
CATTCTTCAACGAAGTATCTCTCTTTTTTTCAAGATCAAACTAACCTATCATGTTTAACCTGCTAAATAAAAGTAGATCACTCATCTAGTCATTATTCAACTCTCTTTTTCTGCAAGATCAAACTCATACTCATGTTTAACCAACTGCTAAATAAAAGTAGACCATTCATCTAGTCATTCTTCAAAAGAATCCAAACACCTACTTACACTTGCCTTCACAGGACATGACATCACAATCATAGAGCATCAATTTACAATATTCCGCATTCCAATTAAAAGAAGTGCATGAAAGTCATTAACCCAATCCAACTCACAAGTTCAGACACCTGCACTGTGCGAGACGTATCATCCTCCCTTTATTAGCAATAAGATTGCAATTTAAATTGATTTTTTCTCCGCTTTCTGGTAGACCTACCGAAAAACATTATCATACTTCTAAAAGCACATGCTCAGCTCTGTTAAGAATAACCTCACGAGCTAAATAACCATCACTGTGTGCTGTACTGAACATTCAGTTTCATAATGCGCTATCATCAATTAAAAGTGTTACTCTCGTACAGAAGATTTTCACAAGAAGCAACCTGATTATATCTATAATGTTTGTTATATAATATTTATTTAAATGGATAATGTTTGTTATTTTGGTGCATATATAACAAATCCTACTCGTTTATGCCCAAATCAAAGAACCAATAGAGTTGGCTCCAAGAAAGGATGTGCGTCAGGAAGATACACACTTATCTATCCTTCAAATGCCTAACAACTGATCTATTGTCTTCAATTCTCAGCACACAAGTCAAAGGGGTCATTTAAAAGGTATAACATGCCATGGTACAATCAGAGAAAGCCCCTGATGATGACTCACTGCACTAAAGCTTAATTACAAAAAGCCTCGACCTAAAACAGAACAAATTAATCTTCTAGATGAGAAACATGCTAAATTTTTAGCCTGCTTAGTGTACCAGACTGCAGTATCCATTTTTTTTGTCAACAAGTTGTCGGGTATTTAAGGGGAAGAGCATTAGTAGTCTGCAATATCACTATCACAAAACATCAATATCAGATGATTCAAGCTTTTCTATACACGTATATGACTAAGCACTGTAAATTAGAAATCAGAAGTATATTAAGTAATTCAAGTTAAAAGTTTTGTTTTTGGTGGTCTAACTAGTTTAATCTTCTATAATAGAAATGATCATCATCTGAGGAAAAAAACAATTTCAAGTGTAAATAACAACATAAACTCAAACTTGTTAAAAATTGGAAAAGATAATTGACGAAAGAAAGGAACAACCAAACAACAGAGAGTTGTTTAATACCCTAAGTCTGTGATCGCCACCAACAATTCTAACACTTAAGATGTGCTCTTCATCATCAAGAAGCTCCAATCTCTCGGTACTTGTTGTTGCAGGGAGGCCCGATTTAACATCAACTTCTCTAAGACTACCAATCTCAAGATCTCCTTGCACGATGCACCTGCTAATAAAGGGCTTGTACTTTTGTGGCTGATCAAACCGCCTAACCAATGACCAGACCTGATAAAAAGAGGGAGACCCAACAACCATTAGTACTGGCTAAACACAAAATATAAAATGCATGTTAGCAGAGAAATTAATTTTGTCCTGCTTGCAGTAACATGAATTTGATCCAGAACCACACCGGTAAAAGCATAAGTCAATCAACTTCAGTAAAAGCATAAGCCAATCAACTTGGAGATAGAGTGCAGATGAGTCATCTGCCCCTTTCGAATAATCAATGAACATATCACTTGCTCATGCATTTAGCTTTTCGTCTCTGTTCACTATAATCACTTGCATTAGGTAATATGGAGTTCTTCAAGAAATGTTTTGGTTCACGACCTAGTTATGCAAATAACAGGGATCTTTTCTTATACAACTAATCCAAAGAGTAGTACGAGTCACTTTCAACTTTTAAGTCCAAACAAAGAGCTAAAAGAAGATACAATCTTTGCTTTACCTAAAAAAGGAAACAAAACAAATCAAATTTTCTCCGTTTCATCTTCTAATACAAATTTGACCACAACATAAAACTTAAGAAGGAACTTGATTGGTCTGGCTAACAAAATCAAAGACTAGTGACGAAGTAATTTTTCAAAGAAGAGAAAGGGGGAAACAGAACTGAGAACACGGATCAATACAAATCAGAGACCATATAATCATCGCAAATATAGCGAATCTAATGTTTTAGCTACATGATATTTAAAAAAAGATGATCAATCTCGAGAAAAGAAAAACACACAGATGAAAATAAATCAATCGATCTGCTGAGAAGAAAATACAAAAGGCATTCACTAAAAGTATATATTATTTATTTATTATAAGAGAGAGGAAGACGAACAAGATGAACAGGTGCTCGAATGTGTTTGACTAGAAAGGAACTGCATTGATTCTCCAAAGGTTCATGAAGATGATGCTTCCTTATATACTCTTTCTCAACACCACAGAATCCATTAGCGTTCATCGTCGCTTAGTTTCCTGTAGAGCTATAATAATCAATGAACGGCGTGTATTTCTCTCGCCGGTGACCGGAGAACCACTCCGACGTCGCAGAAAGATCTCTCAGAGATAGATAAACGCGTATTGAACTCGCAAGTGGACGAGTCGGACTCGGTGTGCTTGGGAAGTCGCCACCGCCATTACAAATAGATCTCCATTATCGATTTAGTACAGTTTTTTAATTCTCTCTCCTGGAATATTAAAACATTTTTTCGGCGTCTTCTTGCTCTTCGTCTTTTTCCTTTTTTGCCCTTCTTATTCTCCGTAACTACCCGATCAGCCACTCTTTTTGTCCATTTCGGGAGTTGAAATTTCTGCAGTACCTAAATTGCCCCTTGATGACTCCTTTATTTACGGGGATAGGGTTTCTCAGTTTCAGCTCCATGCTATTTGAACCAATAAAAAATCTGTAACAGCAAAATAACTGTTTTTGTCTTTTATTCTGCGAAGCACGATTTTTTCAGGTTCACTTTTCTTGTATTTTTTTAAAAAAATATTTTTCATTTATTTGGCTTTTCAAATATTTTTTGTGATGATATTTTTATTGGTTGAGTTACTGCTGTTGCTATATGATTTTTTTGTCATCTCTAATTTTTATAATATTATTTTTTAAAAAAATTAATTTTAAATTTTTAAAATCAAATAATCAAGTGAACAATTAGAGGTCGTTTAGTAGAGTGTATTGAAGAAATAATGTATACATTAATTTTATGTACCAAATTACTATAAAAATCCCTAGTATTAGTGATGCAAATCAATTTAATGCATGCATTAACATGTTAAAAGTACAGTTACCTCTTAAAATCTTTTTTTACATTTTTTTCACTATATTTGTTAAAGATATCTCTGTATATAAACACTTTTTTTTTTAAAATTATGCAATATATGTCAATTTTTAATACATAAAGTCAACTTATATATAAAAAATAATACAAGCATTACTAATATAAGTTTTACTAATACAAAATAAAATCAATACACTCTATTGCATATTGTTGTTATGCCCTTCATCGGACCCTGTGCATAGTGAGAGTTTGAGTACATCGAATTTGCCCTTCTTAATTACTCTATTTAGCATTACTTATAATTATTTGATTTGTGCTCTCGCTCTTTTCGTGTGAAAATTTTAAGTATTATGTATATTTTTTGGTTATTTTTATTATTTCTTGAATTACTATTATTAATTTTTTTTCATCTCCGACTCTGATCTTATTACCTTTTTAAAAATAAACACTAATTCTATATTTTCGTAATTTTGAATTAATACTTAGAATGGTCAAATAGATACATAAAGGTATATATACTGTTAATAGAAATAATAATCAAATAGTTACATAAAAAGTATATATTGTCAATAGAAATAATAGTCAAATAGATACATAAGAAGTAGAAGAATGTACAGTTTATTAAACATAACTTCAACTTTGAGATTATTATATTGCAATTTTGTGTTACAAATTTTAATATTTAAATACTTGATGATCATTTTTGGAAAAGAGAGGATCTACAAAGTAGGTCTTGATTCTTTTAATCCCACTCTAATCTAATTTCTAAACTTATTAGAACTTCCAAAGAATTATAGCTTTTCTTCCAAACCTCGATATTTCTATAAACGATCGAGTTGTAATATCAATTATTGCATTAAACTTTTGAAGTCTCGTCAAGAGTTTAGGGGCCTTAAACAAATGTTTTATTTGCTTACCTTTCACTTAATAAATAATATATTTAAGAACCAGATTGGAAAATAGATGATTTTTTAAATTTATAAATAATTTTCATTTAGATATGTGGACTAGATAATTTTTTAAATTTATTAATAACTTTCACTTAGTTATTATGTAAACTACGACTTATTTCAATTATTTCAAGTAAAAAAATATTTTTAGTAGACATTTTGAGTTAAATTTTTTTAAAAAGCATTATGCATATTCCTTAAGACATCTGCTGGATAGTTACTTTAATATATATATATATTTACAGAGGCTAATCGGTACAATTAATGAAAGTGACATATGTTAAATAGTTAATTTTTTTACATATAGATATTGAAAAGTATCTAATGAAATCTCTTTGATGAATATTTATATAAGTCTTCAATCGAAACAAGTTAAAGTTTCAAGAGAAATAAGATAATTAGTTGCGGGAATGCAATTATTATTTTCTTAATTATACATCTCAAGTTTAAGTTTTGTATAACATAAAATTTTTTATAGAAAATATTATCTTTTATATGGAGACTTATTCAATGCAAATTCAATCAAGCTCTAATATAAATAAGCATCGTATAATAAAAAAAAATTGTTAGTGATCCAGAAGCTGATAGTACATGTCCGGACATTTTATTTACTTTGTCCAAGAATGGATTTGCAGCCGCCGCCAACGGTTGCGGGGGCGGCACTCACATTTTTCTTCTTCTTTTTAAGTTTGTTTCTATTGGTACCTTTTCTTTTCCTGCCTTCGACTCCAAGATTGCGGCTTCGGTAAATTTTTGTTTTTAAAAACCTCTCAAAAAAACTTTTCATTTTTCCTTTTTATTTTGAATAAAGTGTCAAAATATATTTAAACTATTTTTTTCTAAATTTTATAGTTAAATTAATACTCATTAATTTGAGAATATATCTTAGCAGTATATGTAATACACTCTTTTTTAATTTAAAAGGTCACCACATGATATTTCATATTTGATAAAACATTTCGTCATAATTAAAATAAAATAAATTATTAGTTCTAGCTAAAAATTAAAGATTAAAGTATCACTATTTAAACAAATAAAACTATTTTGTTTAGGTGTGCTTTTTGATATTTGACTTTTTTTATTTATTTCGATATTAATACTAGAGTTCTAATAAATTTGAAAATATCTTGTTTAAAAAGGCATGATTGTTTTCATATTAAGGCTTGAATTTAATATTTTTGATTAATGATGAATGGATTCTATTTATTTCACCACAACTCAGCAACTCCTATTGATAAATTACAACTAAGATCCATTAGACCATGAGCATTTTTCACTTTCTTCTAATTTTTCAATAATTGATCTAAAAATTTCTAAAAATATGAAGTTGTATACTTGTATTAGTAAAACAAACAAAACACTGTTCATTTTTTCACTTTCACTATTCCTTTTCCCCCAAATTTACCTTAAATTTTTCATTTTTATAAAAGTAATCATCATATTTAAATTAGTTTTTCATGTTTAAATCACATTTCATATCTTTTTTTTTTAAAAAATTACATTCAAATATTATTTTCGAAAGTTACAATCAAACGCAATTTCAACTTCAAAAATGTCAAACAAAGTGAGAAAAAAATGCTTGTAATGATATGTAGCAGTTCGTATATGAGATCTAATCTATGACCTTGCGTACCTATTTATCTTGAGATATTACTCTTTTAGGATAAATTTTAATTGTATATTTAAGAAAAATCAGTCAAAGTAAGTATTTTTCTAGTTTTTAAAATTAAACTAAAAAGTATATTTTAATAAAAAAATTTTAATAACAAACATGTTCACTTAATATACTATCACAAAAATGTCCTTTTGTGTTCTAGAAACATCTTTTTTTTTTTGGATGAAGTCGAAAAGACAGAGTGCAGGTGCCTGAAGAAAAAAAAGTTCTTGTAGCCAATTTAAGCAGAGAATTTAATGAGAAGGGGAGCCGCAAATTATTATATTTTTGGAAGGAATTGATTTGTGAATTTATTACTCCTAAAAAGTAGTTGTGAAATAATGAAGTTGTCTTTATGTCAAAGTTGCTGTTGGAAGCAATGACCAATAAGATAGCCATAATTTAAGTCATGTTAGTTTCTAGGGATATGATTGGCTATTATTTAAAAAGTGGGGCCTTTATATAAGGCCAATTCAAATTTCTGGTCCAAGTCTACTTTATCATTGTCTATTGGTCCAAGTCTACTTTATCATTGTCTATTAAAAAGGAGAGTGAGAGATGTCAAGTGGTCTCCTGCTTCTTTTGATGTTATTTCAAAAGAATATGTTTTTTCATTTCTTTTTATTTTTGGTTGATTTTAAAAATATATATATTTTTAAAAAAGATGGTTTTCAGAAAATAATCAATAAGTTGGACAAAGTGGAGCTGGTTCATATGTTTAGGAAGCAGAATCAGGTTGCAGACATGTTAGTCGAGGAAGGAGCAAAAAGAAGTAATTTTGTCAACATCACCGTTTTTGTAATTTCACCAATATTTGTAAAAAGTCAAATTGAAGCAGATATCTTAGGAACTAATTATGTACATAAATCAGGCAAGACTATTTCTATTTTCCTGGATCAGGATGTGGCCTCCTTGACTTATGGCATGGCTTACTCCGGTGGCCAAAACAATTTGTCTGATTTTTGATCCCGTAATGCATTTCTTCTTAACCAAAAATAAAAAAAAAATGCACCCTTAAATTGAAGTTGCCTGGTCATTCCATTTATGCTTTATTCTATCAGAATTATTGAATATTAAAGAAATAGCACATATTTTTTTAAAAATATTTTCAAGATATGATGACGATACATTTAGTGTAATCCTATAAGTGGGATTAGAAAAGAGTATGGTGTATTCAAACCTTATCTCTATCTTTGTGATAGTAAGATACAAAACAAGGTGGTAAGAAAATATGACAACAAGATACAAAATAAATGAAGCAACATATATTAATACAGACTGAAAAATAAGAAACTAATACTACTAATAAGGATAAGAAGAGGGGAGGTTGGCCCCTACCTTTTCGTATAAAGTGTGACACACTCGACTACCTACTAACCTTTTACCTTACTCCTCGACTTCTGATCATACCTTCTTCTATAGAATCATGTCCTTGGTAAGCTGAAATTATCCTATGTCGTGTCTTATCACCCTGTCCCCCATCCTTCTTCGTTCTTCTTCGGCCTACTTCTACATAATTCTTACTACAACCAAACTCTCGCACCTCTTTGTTAGCGCATTTGCTCACCTCTTCTTTATATGCTTGAACCATATTTATCAACCTTGCTTTCCTCATTTTATCTATGCTGGAGGTCACTCTCACCTTGTCTCACCGTGCCTCATATAATTCTACTCCTTTGAGCATCTGCATCTCCACTAAAATGTTGGTCTAATCATCACTCTATAAAGCTCATCTTTTAAGGCAATAACCCCAATGCAAGCCACTATAGCACCCATCACGCTCTAATAGAATGTGCGGCATCATCATCAATCTCCTTGTATCCATGAATCGTGGACCCAAGATACTTGGAACTTCCTCTCTTGAGTATAACTTGTGCATCAATCTTCACTTTCACTTCCATCTCATATGTTATGTTACTGAACTTACATTCCATGTACTCCTTTTTAGTCCTACATATCCTGAAATTTCTAGATTCTAGGACCTGTCTCAAAACTTTCAACCTATCATTAACTCCACTTCGTGTCTCGTCAATCAATATTACATCATCTGCAAAAATCAAAATATAAGACATCGTATTATTATAAGCGAAGATTGATTCGACACACCAAAGACCAAGTTTTTTTTTTAGTTTCCCATCCAATGTTCTCTATTCTCATGGGGAGCCAATAAATTCGAATGAGTACCAAGAGGTCCCCTAAAGATAATTCTATCTCCACGACTCATGAATTTCGAGGACTCGAATTAAAGATGAAAAATACTTATCCGTCTTTCTCCTCTTCTTGTTGTTATAGGCTAAAAATAACAAATTTCATTCAAATTTATGGCTTGATCTGCAAATCAAGCTTATTACAAACAAATATTATTCTACGTTAGACAAGACTCAACAGAGGATTTGATGTTATGTGTGTTGTGTTACTTTCATACCAAGACTATACATAGTTTAAATGTTGAATAAAAACATGAATGATTAGATGTTATATACATGTGTTGTTATTTTCATATTAAATTGAAAATTGATTAGCTTACGTTTGTCCAAATATTTTTAATTAGAAATCTAGAACCTTGATGATCACATATGTGGACCTTCAATCCATTATTGCTTTCCACTACGCAAGTTGATAACGCACCATAAATATATAAATGATTAATGATTTTGCTTTTGAGTTTTTGGTCTTTTTACTAGTTAATAGTTATTAAATTACCACTATCTTAAATGTATTTACTTTTATTTTCTTTATGCACCATCATGAGTTAGGTAACTTTGGGTTTTAGAAAGACAAATACTAGTCTAATTATTTTTGGTAGTGTCTTATATTTTTGCTAGTGATCACTACAAGGCAAGTTTAGAGGAAAACTTCGACAAGTTAGCAAAATCAACAACTTAACAACAATAATATACTTAGTATAATCAATAGTTTACTGCATCCCATTTTATTGGCACCCTATGGTTTGACAGTTGTTTAACAAAAAAAAGAAAGACTTTTGAAACTTGTGGTTTAAAATCATTCTTAGATATTTGTGTAGTTGAGAATTATTTCATTAAAGGTAAAAAAGGAATTTTACAGGTAAATTATTTTCAATTTGAGTAAGGTGACATTTTTTTTGGGATGAATCAAAATGAATAGATTGTCACGTAAAATGGGACGACGGGAATACATTGTTTGTATATTATTTAGGGAAATAGACAAGTTCCTTAATTCATACAACAAGTCATTGTTGATCAACTTGCTCTACTTTACAAAATCTAATTACATTTATAGAACTTAGAGATGATTTTCTAGGAATGTTATTCACTTTCATATATAGATATCTTTGTTTCTTTGAAATAACTGTTCTATCTCTATAACGTAGTTATTGAGAATAATGAAGATAGTTCAATTACTTAGATAATTAAACACGTGACCAATTAACTGCAGAAAGTATGTGCAGTTAGTTGTAACTAACTTGTAACTAATTCTGTTAAGAGAATTGATTAATTAGTTGAGTAGGTCGGTTAGTTTTGTGTGTGTATGTATGTATATATATATATATATATCAATCAGTATGAAGCAATCTCAATAATCCAAGTTCACAATTACATCTTCTGCTTCTCCATTGCACCACCTCTGTATACTTGTTTCCATGGTTGTATAGCTCAGTTTTTCACATGGTATCAGAACTACGGTTCCTTGATCAGTGATTGACCTACAATCATACATACGAGCCAACAGAAAGTGGAATTGATCGAAGATGGTGAACACTGAGACTATGAGTGATGTCGAGAAAAATCAAAATCATCCTATGTACTTGATGCAATCAGACGCTCCTGGAACAATGTTGACAACAATCCAGCTCACAGGCATAGAGAATTATGTGTTATGGAGTCAATGGATGCTCCTAACCCTTCGAGCTAACAGCAAAGCAGGATTTGTCTTTGGGACCTATAAGAAGAGTGATTATAGTGACGCACTAGAAGAGCCGTGGGAGAAATATAATGCCTATGTGCTATTATGGATCCTAAACTCAGTCTCAAAGGAATTGATTAGTAGGATCATTTATGCAATAGATGCATCATCAGTTTGGGCAAATCTAAAAGAACGATTTGATAAGGTGGATGGATCGCGTGGATATCAATTGCATCGTGAGATTTGCACAATTACACAAGGTAGATTGTCTGTATCTACTTATTTCACACGATTGAGACTCTTTTGGGATGAATTTGATGCAATAGTAGCTCCTCCTTCCTGTGGCTGTGATAGATCAAAGGTGTATGCTAGTCACTTACAGTGTATGAAGTTGTTTGCCTTTCTAATGGGACTCAATGAGTCATACAGTCAGGGTCGCAATCAGATACTCATAATGATCCCACTATCCTCAGTAAACAAGGCATATTCTATGATCATTTCAGATGAGAGCCAAAGAGCCATAGCTGGTTCATATTCAGGAAGAGAAAATGCATTACCTGCTGCATTATATGCAGGAAAGGACCAACCATTACTTCAGAGACAATATACAAGTGGTAAGCACTCAAGAGAAGATATAGAAGCTTCTAGTTCAACTGCTTTGTACATAAGTAAAGGACAAGCAAGCTACAAATAGAAGAGAGATTACAGCCTGCAGTGTGAAGTTTTTAAACTCAGAGGCTACACCAAGAAAACCTGCTATAAAGTAGTTGGATATCCACCAAACTACAAATTTAGGGAAAAGGTTGGACCACCTGAAAAGTTTGAAAATAATCCAAGCAGGATTGCAGCAGTGAATGTTGTGGAAGCTGACGGATTTGATATAAGGTCCCCCATGTTCACACATGAAAATAAAATCAAATTCTCAAGCTGTTGAGCAAGGAGAATGCTGATATTGCACCTATTAACCAAGCAAGTATAGATACTTGTTTCTCTATGGAAACTAAATAAAACAGTGGATTGTTGATTCAGGAGCATCCAAACATGTTACAACCACACTGAATGAGTTATTTGATATAGTTGCATTTGAACAAAATAGTCAAAATTGTGTAGAATTACCTAATGAAGGTATCACTACAGTATCCCATATTGGTAGTTATAGATGGAGTGATGGTGACACATTGACCAATATCTTAGTGGTATCTGAGTTCAAGTATGATTTGCTTTCTGTTTCTCAACTAACCAGACAACTACATTGCTCAGTAAAGTTCTTTCTGAGTTTTGTTTCTTTCAGGACCTATCAACTAGGAAGGTCAAGTGGATTGATAAAGAATCAGGAGGCCTTTATTTTTTACTGACTAAAAGTGCTGGAAACAAGCATGACATGACTAAAAATGGTGTGAGAAGAAGTGATGAAAAGGTGACTGCAAACTTGATGAATGTGAAAGTTGATGAAGAGGAGTGTAGCATGTGGCATAGAAGACTTGAACACCCTTCCTTTAACACGCTGAAAAAGCTGATCCCAACTATCAGTAGACACACTAATGAACGTATTATATGTCCCTTAGCTAAGCAAACAAGTTTACCATTTCCTTTGTCAGTACTTGCATATTTGACTTGTTACATGTTGATGTTTGGGGACCATATGCTGTTAAAACTCATGCTGGTTACAAGTATTTCTTGACAATAGTTGATGATTGTTCTAGAGTTACATGGATATTTCTACTTAGACTGAAGTCTGATGTAATAACAATTCTGCAGTCCTTTTTTTAAAATGGTTCAGACTCAATTTAAATATTGTGTAAAGATGATTAGGTCTGATAATAAAGGTGAATTCTTTAATACAGAGTGTGGTAAGTTGTTTGATTCTTTAGGAATTATACACCAGAGCAGTTGTGCATACGCTCCACAACAGAATGGAGTGGTTGAGAGAAAGCACAGACACATACTTGAGGTGGCAAGAGCTCTTAAATTTTAGGCAAATATTCCCATCACATTCTAGGGAGAATGTGTATTATCTGTTGTTTACTTGATAAATAGATTGCTTACACTCACATTACAAGGAAAATCTCCTTATGAAATATTCTATAAGAAGAAGCCTAATCTGTATTATCTTAGGACCATTAGATATTTGTATTTTGTAACCACACTACCTAAAAAGGATAAACTTTCTCCTAGAGCTGATGCTTGTGTTCTTATGGGATATTCAAGTACTCAAAAGGGGAATTTGTTGTATGGATTAGCAAATAAAAAGTTCTTTGTTAGTAGGGATGTCACATTCAAAAAGACTATATTCCCTTTCAAGAAGTTGCAGGAAGATTCATCTCCTTTATTCCCGCATACTATATCTTTGCTGGATCCAGAGCAAGTTTAGATGCCAGCATATATTGAGGTACCTGATATAGAAGAGAATGCAAATGATTCTATGAATGAAGCACCAGCTGCAGACCTTATCAATGAAACAGTTCCATCATACAGTGAAATTCCTGATAATGACCTCACAGAGATGCCAGTTAATGTTGAGCCTATTATGCCTGTCACAAGAAGATCCAAGAGGATTGTGACCACACTAGCATGACACCACAATTATGATACCACTACCAAGAGGAAACACACTCCATATTCATTGACTAATTTCATCTTTTATCAGAGGATATCTCCAACATACAAAGCTTGTCTAAGTAATTTTTTAGTCACTTATGAACCTAAATCCTATGAGGAAGCTTTAACACATGGAAAATGGATAGATGCAATGCAACAGGAATTGAAAGCACTTGAAGATAATGGGACCTGGAGACTTGTTCCTTGGACACAAGACAAACCTGTGATAGGGTGCAAATGGGTATTCAAAATAAAATACAAGGTGAATGGTGAAGTAGAAAGATATAAGGCTAGGTTGGATGCCAAAGGGTATAATCAGACTGCAGGAATAGATTATCAAGAAATATTTTCACCAGTAGTGGAAATGGTGACTGTCAGAACTATAGTTGTCTTGACTGCTGCTGACAATTGGTGCATCTATCAGATGAATGTATACAATGCATTCCTACAAGGTGATCTCACTGAAAAGGTGTTCATGGAAATACCTAAGGGGTTACAGGTGCAGACAGATCAACCTATGGTTTGCAGACTAATAAAGTCTCTATATGGTCTTAAACAAGCTTCAAGGCAATGAAATTTCAAGTTCACAAAGGCTTTGTTGAAATCTGGTTATCATCAGAGTCATTTAGATTACTCCTTATTCACCAAGAGGCAAATCAGTAGTATGGTCATTATTCTGGTCTATGTTGATGACCTTCTCGTCACAGGAAATGATGCAACTCTCATTCAAGATACCAAAGATGTTTTGCACAAGTAGTTCAGGATCAAGGATCTTGGTGAGCTCAGATTTTTCTTAGGCATTGAATTCAGCAGATCACAAGAGGGAATTCTTATGAGTCAGAGGAAGTATGCTTTGGACTTGTTAAGTGAAGCTGGTGAAATAGCAGCAAAGCCAACTATTACTCCCTTAGAGTGCAATGCCAAATTCACTGCAACATCTGATAATTGCAGTAGTGAGGAGGAGTTGTTTAGTGATATGTCTAAGTACCAGAGAATGATTGAAAAATTGTTATACTTCATAATCACAAGACCTGACATTGCATATGCAGTACAAATCTTAAGTCAATTCTTGCAAAAACCCAAGAGGCAACATTGGCAAGCAACACTTAGAATTCTCAGATACATAAAGAATCAACCAGGCTTGGGGTTACTTATATGTCTTCTCAGAGGAAAATGCAGCTGACTGGATATCGTGATGCAGATTGGGCATCATGCCCCAATACCAGAAGATCAGTGACAGGATATCTGTTGACGTCGGATAATTCCCTTATTTAATGGAAATCAAAAAAACAAGCTACAGTCTCAAGGAGTTCTGCAGAAGCAGAATATAGAAATCTTTCAAATCTTACAGTTGAGGTTGTTTGGGTGAGCAACTTGTTCAAGGAGCTGGGAATACAAGTTAAGGAACCAGTTCCCATATATTGTGACAGTAAAACAGCTATCTAAATAACTGCTAACCCTGTGTACCATGAGAGGACAAAGTATATAAAGATCAATTGCTATTTCATCAGGGAAAAGTTCCAGCAAGGGTTGATTAAAATTATATACATTCCTACTAAACTTCAACAAGCAAACATTCTGACTAAGAGATTGGGGAAACTGCAGCATGATTTCTTGCTATCTAAACTTGGTGTCATGAATGTCTTCATCACACCTAGTTTGAGGAGGAGTATTGAGAATAATGAAGATAGTTCAATTACTTAGATAATTAAACACGTGACCAATTAGCTGTAAAAAGCATGTGCAGTTAGTTGTAACTAACTTGTAACTAATTCTGTTAAGAGAATTGATTAGTTAGTTGAGTAGGTTGGTTAGTTGTGTATAAATATATGTTTGTATACAATCAGTATGAAGCAATCTCAATAATCGAAGTTCACAATTACATCTTCTTCTTCTCCATTGCACCAACTTTGTAAACTCGTTTCCATGGCTGTATAGCTCAGTTTTCCACAGTAGTAGTAAGGTCTGCCCATATTGTACCTTCTTTAAACTCCACTTTTGAGATTTCACTGAATCTGTTTTTGTGTTGTTGTTGTTGTAAATAGATATCTTTGTTCAAATTAAGACCCCAAAATATTACAAACTTAGCATAAATCAAACACATTAATAAATTTGACTTTAATATCATCATTAAAAATTGATCAAAATTAATTAATTCAGGAGGTGGAAATTGACCACGAACTGCAAAAAATTAACAACCTAAGTACCTAAGTTATTTAAACACATTTTTCTGGTAGAAGATTTATTAATTCATACATATTAGTACTTCATATCTACAGTTAACTTTTTAAGTGATTTGACTGAATAATTTTCCTTACCTATTACAAATATAATAACATAACCAACATGGGTTTTGATACACTGGTAAGAGTGTTTCACCCTTAACCAGAGGTCTGAGGTTTGAGCCCTGGAATGGAAAAAATGTTGTTGGGAGCGCCACCCCAAATGGATCTTGCAGTGCGTGATCCAGATTTAGTCGGGGCTCCACGGACTCCAGACACCGGGTGAGAAACCAAAAAATATATAATAACATACTGAATAATTCCTTATTTACTTGATCATTAGGCTTGTAATAAACTATTTTTATGTCAATACTATTAGGACTTTTATATTTATTAGATTACAATCTGAATATTGTTTTAGATTCTTAGGGTTGTCTAGTGTATTAATGTATAACTAGGATTCGTAGACTTTATTATGCATATCTAGACTTTCTATTTTCTTATAATACTCTATACCCATTGCAATAGAGGTTGATCTTGGTACTCAATTATACCTTTTAGTTATGAAAGGCTAAAACCCTTTATGTTAGGGATGTGTAATTAACTTGGGTACTTGATTCATGATTGAGTCTTATTTTTTTTGATTGTTTTGCTGTTGATTGAAGTGAATTCATATTCATTACCATTTATTAATTGAAATCTTTGGGTTGCAAACTCAAGGTTATGCTTAGATCTACATGTTGCAAGTACCCTTGAATGATTGGAGTGGGTAATGTGTAAGATAGCCATGTTTTTTATGGGTTTTGATTGAATGTCTTGACAAAAGTTCAATCAGGTAAGGTCTTAGATGGTTTTCTATTCAATTGCTTAGGGCCTGATTATTCTAGTGCAATTTAGCATGTGAAGCTTTAGTAAGTTCATGTGAAACACTGTTGTTGTCTGATTAGAAATAGTAGTTATTAGCATTTTAGCCTATTGACATTCAATTGACACATTCATTCGAGTTGTAAGACCCATTTGTTGATTTAATTTCTTGACCCAAATGAACACATCTCTGGCATTTCTCCTCTCCATTTGTTTTAAAATCAAATCTAGCAATCGTTCATTACATATGAGTTACTTTTAATCATCTTTATTAACACTACAAACCTTTAGTCCGATTAATATATACTTCTAACTTTGAACCGATCGTTCCCTATGAATTCGACTTCGACTCTTAGTTGGGTAAATATGCGATGACGACAACAGTACTTCTTAATATTTTTGAGGAATTAAGTGTAAAATTATCTCTTAATTTTATAAAATGAACAAATATTATTGAATATTCCAAAATAGTATAAGGATCAAGTAAAAATGGAGAGGGAGTAACTGGAATTCATAGACTTTATCATATGTATCTACAATTCTTACATCTTCAATATAGATATATTAAATGCTGGCTCTTGAAGTTAACCTGCCATTATCAAAACTTTCTCAAATACAAGACTTTAAGAATATTACTAGCTAGTGTACTTGTTCCTTTATTTGTACAAGCTTTGTGTAATTAAAAAAAATACAAAAATTACATAAATACATAATTTATGTTTATATAATTTTATATAATTTTGATTCTTTTAAGAAATTATAATAATTTTTTAAATGATACAAAATTACAACACTCATTGATACAAATTACAATCATAGTTACTTTAATGCTTCTATCTTTTTAACATATATCACTGATTTTATTTTTGTATAAAAAAGAAATTATTTTGATAATTTTAAAAAAAATTAATATTAATTAGAATTAATTCTAAAAAGTAGGGGATTTGATCCCACAATGTTTGTTACCTTTATTATGTATAATCAATTTCTTTATACTTTAGCACCTTCTTGCTTTCTTTTTATCAAATTGACCAAAGGACCAATTACATGCTTGCTTTGCTTCTTCTTCTAAGGACTTTTTCACTTTTATGCTGTCTTACTATTGTTTCATAATATCAAAACTCAAGTGCCTAACATGTAATTATTATGCAAAATTAGCCTTTGCATTTATTTGATTGGTTATAATATATATGATTACTTTCTCATAAAGCTCTTGACAATTCATATTTCCATGAATGAATAATTTATATATATACATATTTAGTGGGACGGAAGCTGCACGTTTACCTCCCAACATGTTCACAGCCTTTATTTTATTAAAATAAAAAAATGCACTAATTTTGGACCATATTTCATTTATATTTTCTCCACTACTTTTTTGTCCACTCATATATAATTGCTTTTCAGTGCCGACAAATTTGATTTAGTTAATTTAGATTATACATAATAAGTTTATAGACCATAACATCACATTATGACTATGTTTCTCTAGAAGATAAAAAAAAATGCTCTAGAAAATATTCACATTATAACATCACAACTTCTTCTTTTTTTTTTTTTTCAAAAAACAAAATTCAAATAAAATTAAGAAAAAAAATCCATAAAATTAAGATTTTTTGAAAATTTTATATAGAATTTACTTAGAAAAAAATTCACAAAATTAAGAATTTATTTAAAACAAATTCTAAACAAAATTAAGAAAAAAATCCACAAAATTAAGAACTTATTTAAAACAAATTCTAAAGAAAAAAATTCACAAAATTAAGAATTTATTTAGAAACAAATTCTAAATAAAATTAAGAAAAAAATTCACAAAATTAAGATTTTTTTCTTAATTTTATTTAGAAATTATTCTTTTTAAAAGAATGACGTGGCCGAAGTAAAACATGTCATGTGTAAAAGGTGATTTTGCAAAACCACCGTAAAAAAATAATGGCATTGGATGAGCCTTTTCCTTAATAACAATGACATATTTGAGCCAAACTTTTAACGGATGACATAAATGAACCTTTTGTTGAAGTTTGATTAGGGGTGTGCAAAAATCGAACCGACCGATAAAAATGTTATTGGTTTATTGTTATTGGATTATTAGGTTATCAAATTTTTAATGG
>JAABOM020000075.1:2114357-2135375 GCA_011800125.2 Solanum clarkiae | reverse complement strand
AAATTAGGTGGCGACTCTGTGTCCTTTCAAAAATTCGAGAATTGATTTTACTCAAATTAATTGAGTTTAGATTAATTTTCGATTTTCGAACCAAGTTTTCAATTTCTTTTTAAAGCCGGTCATTTTTTGGCATAACAAATATAAATATGAATGTCATAAATTAAGTTTTTTTTTTTTTAATAAAATGAAAGATGAACAAAATAATTAAAGAAAAACAAAAGGAATAGAAATAAAAAGAAAAGACAAGAATCATAACATCGTCATTTTACCAGCGCCATATAATACCTAAATGAGAGAGTATAATTTGGATTCAAATTAAGAAAGGAAAAAATTTTAAAAATTAGGAAGAAATTTGGAATATAGTATAGTTAGAATTCAAATTATATTTAAGTTTTTCTAAATTATATTCTTTTCAAAAGGTATAAATATTACTTGAAAAAATTATGACAATTATCTTTAAAGTTACCTGATGGTGTAGAAAATTTTATACACCAGTGCATATAATTTAAACACTTTATATTTATATCTATATTACCTTAAAAGTGGGAAGTCCAAAATTTTAAAGTTAAATTACTAAATGTTCTTTTTATTAATCTAAATATCCTATTTATAATTTAATTAATTAAACAAAAACCAAAAAAAAGGCCACCCTTTCAAATCACGTTTACTGCTGAAGATATGCCACCGCTTTACTTCGTTATCTTTGTATCTTGCGGGCCTCACTTAGTAGATGAATGCAATAGATTCTCTTTTTGTGCTTATCGATAATGGGTAGATCTTCCATATGGTTTACAAGAGTCTCCACAAATCTATTAGAGAAGAAATGTGAACCCAATATTCATTTGGAGGTTCATCCCATTATTTTAGGTCTCCAAACAAAAGCGCCATTGTGATTAAAGGAAAGACATAAACCTACACATACAAGAAGAGCAATAAAGTTCCATACATTGGCAAGAGGAAGACAGGAGACAATCTCAAGAAAGTATTTCAATGTCACATTTAAGAGAAAATTAGTGGTTGACACTAAAGTGTTCCAAGGATCAGAATTATCTTTTTCTGTAAGTTACACGAACTCACTAAAAGTGATATAGAGTGGATGAAATTAATTAGAAGATCGCATCCAAAGTATTGTCTGATAAGAAGATTTTACCAAACCATAAAGACAAATTCTACAAAGGGGTAGTCAGACAATAATATTGCATGGGGAAGAATGACAACCAATAACAAAGAATCCTCATAATCAGAAGATGAAAGTTAAGGAGATGAGGATGGTAATACTAGATGTGTGGACATACTAGGAGTGATAAGATTAGAAATGAAGATATCTGAGACAAGGTGGGAGTGACCCTTATAGAGGACAAGATGTGGAAAGCGAGACTGAGATGATTCAATCATACGAAGAGGAGACGCATGGATGAAGTTGATTATGTATTGAACTTGATAGTATATCGTGAGTATATTTGATATACATTATAAGCATATAATACAGTGTAACTATAGTACTATAAAAAATAGTATATTCTGAATATATTTGATATACATTGTAAGTATATAATATAGTGTAACTATTGTATTGAACTAGATAGTATATTGTGAGTATATTTGATAAACATTATAACTATATAACGTAAGCATATATATACATACATACACACATATATAAATATAAATCCACAGTGGTCACAAATCATTCCAGGAGGCACAAATCTCTTTGGCCTTGGTTTGTGTCCTTGAGTTCTACCTGCCAACAGTGCTAAAGTATCTCTGGTTTTGTCTATAACCCCTAATGCTCTCTGGCTCTCTTCTTGTGCTCACACTTCCATTGTCTTGGCTCTCCTTTTCACTTGGCTTACTAGGTTGATCCTGCATACCTGCCTGCACTGTTTTATTTTGTTGAGCTGCACTCTCCTTGGACTGATTAGAACTCATGTTTTTTCCATTCTTCCTTTTTTGTGTCTGCCACTGATTTTGTTGTTGCATCCCCTCTTTGTTCGTTGTATGTTGCTGGTTTTGAATTTGACGCGGTTTCATGCTTTCCCACCTGCTTACCAGGTTCATAATTACTTTGTGGTTCAAGCTGTTCCTTTCTACTGCTTTCCTGCTGCTTCTTTTCCATTTCTAGTTCTTTCTTTCTTTGTTGCTCATTATATCTCCTCTTGATAGTGCATACATGTATGCTGTGCCCTTTGTGTTTACAGTAGTTATAATAATCAGGATTGCCATCTACCGACTATCATTTTCATCAAATCCGATCCACACATGAGTAGGTCTTTCCTTGGTTAAATCAGTTTGCATTCTCACTTTGGCTAGGCTTCCTCTAGTCTTCTGTATTGAAGCACTATCCAAGTATAGAACCTTTCCAATAGGTGCTAACAGGGCAGTCACAATATTCTTATTGTAACAATGCCAAGGTAATTCAGGCAGAGAAACCCAAATTGGGACAATAGGGGTCTCTACATCAGGTCTGAAATTTGGTGTCCTAGTTTGGATTCTCATCAGCTGCCCTTCTATATTCATTCTTTGCTTAGTCCAGACAGTGAATACTGCAAGCAGTTCTCAGCATTGACATGTTGATTCTGTTAATTGCTACGATATTTGGAGCCGGGGGGCTTTTGACAGCTATGGATACTTTAGGCCAAATTGGTAAAGCTTTAGGCTATCCTAAAACGAGTATCATTCTTGGGCGAGTAGGTTCTGGATTTGCCTCTGAGGTCTTCTTGAAGAAGTATAAGTTATAATGTTCTGCAGTTTTTTGAACAATTATGTGCTGATATTCTTTATGTTTTTCAAAGAATAATAAAGACAAATGTGTTTGCGTTTGAAAACATTACAGAATGTGAAACATCTTTTATCCTCATCAAGAAACTATAGAAACTGGTGAGTGCTCATCTTGGACGTCCTTTTAAAACTTGCTAGTCTAGTTTCAACATACTGTCTTGCTTTTTATGTTTTCAAGTCTGAAAATAGCGATAAAAACGCAACTTTTTGCAACTCTCCATTTCATGTTTACAGCATCAACATATTTCTTCCTTTTTTCATACTTAGTGCCTCACCAACTGTGAGACTTTTATTTTCCCCAAACTATTGCTTAAAAAAAACATCAAATTATTTTAGGTTGAGAAAATGGAGGATAAATATTGGTTTCCTTTATGTGAGGTCCTCTCAAGATGTTCCACGAAGAAACTGCTCGAATGGAGAGCTAATTCAAAGAGTTGGAGGTTTATTACATATGATAAAGATTTTATCCTAAGTCGATTGAAGAAGCTTGAACCTCTCCATGGGTTCTTCTATCAGAGTAGGGCGCTTGACAAGGATCCAGCCCAAGTCAGTTACTTGACAATAACTGGAATTGAAACTCACAATAATCTGCTCGACTTTCCCCCAGAGAAAGTCACAATTCTGAATTCGAGTTGTGATGTCGAAGTAGTAACCACAGTGCTTATCCCTACGTCTGCAATCCCAGGAACAGAGAATGGATAAGAATTACTGGCCAAATCCCTGTCATAAAGGTTTCATATCATTATCCTTCTGTCCATTTAGGAAGGCTGTTGTCTTAAATGACTTCAAGATTGTTATGGTCAAAAGAGAAAGTAATCACAATCTGTCTTTTATCTCGGTGACTATGCAGTGGAAAAGATCTGTCTTTCTCGCCATAACTTGGGAAGAAAGGGCTGTGTATGCGTTAACGGTCTTATATAAACTCACCACTGCAAATGAAGTTTGATCCGACTGTGGAAAAAATGCTGGTTGATTAAGCCGCCAATCTGAGCCCATCAAACCAACTTAACTCCAGAAATATGTCTGGGAGAATCTGCTGGTTCACTCTACTTCTCAACAATATCCGAGCAAGGACTTCAGTTTCTTATTACTACAATCACCCTGGAAGAGCTGGACACAGGTATTCGGACGACAAGAAGCTGTATGGCTCATTTTGAGTTCGTGAGGGAACTGACTGACGAACATCTCTCTAGGTTTGAAGGATAATATTTTACTGATGAGGGTAGGCACAGGTCTGTACCTTTACGATATTCAGAAAGCTGCCTGCCAGATATAAGGCAGCATGTTCTTCAGAATGCTTTAGTTTGTCCATACACATTAAGTTTAGTTCCACTTGAAGAAGGTAGACAATATAATAGGTGAAGGATTCTGTTGACTGAGTTGCATTTGGGGAAAACAGACCATATATATCGGTGAATGCTTCAGTTCATGTTGACTTCTTTTCAAAGTCAAAGGTGTTTGTGAATTAGGCCCATCTCGTTTCTTGAGGCTCTTTTTGCTCTTAATAGTCTAGCTTAATTGTTGCTTTAAATAGGCTAATAGCCCCAATATTGATATGAATTTTTCATTAGCAATGTAAATAGGCATACTGATATCTCAATTCTTGAGGCTCTTTTTGCTGTTATTTGCAGTTAATAGTTTAGCTTTATTGTTGCTTAACATTTTGAAAGTCTTTTGTGTTTCAGTTATATTTGTATCTCTGAGTGTCCTCTGAGGTAAAAACTTACCTTATTCTTTGTATAACTAATACTTGCATTAGTGATACACTCTATTGTAATAATGCAATACTTTTATTGCATGCATTAACATGCTTAAAGACTCAATTGTCCCTCAAAACTTTTTTCACATTGTTGACACCCAATTTTTACCCTCCACGGTGTCAAATTAATCATCAAGCTTTATTTTATTTTTAACGATTTTTGAACAATTATTTTCTTAAAAAAAAAAAAAGAGTGGCGCGTGGGGCCACGCGCCCCAAATTCCCATTTCCTTCCTTCTTCTTCATTTCCCTTATGCTCCAAACCCTCAACCCTCCCCTGACTTTCTTCTTCTTCATTTTTTCTCCTTCAATCGTTGACCCCAAAAACCAAAACCCGAAAATCCCCATCGGACGACCAACGATTCCCTCTTCCCTCTTCGTTTCCATTCATCCTTATTCGCAAAACCAAACGACCTCAAACCTCGAAAAACCCGACACACCCCAACGTTCTTGTCCCCCACGAGTGCCTCGACAACACACCACCTTTCCTATGCATGCGTCTCGAACCCCTCAATCAGAGATTGAATTTTTGATCCGTTGAAAATTTGGGAACAAATCTCAAAGATTTCTTGTCCCAAGGGTGGATTTTGAGTTTTTAAACTTAAAATTCGACCCCCCAATTTTCGAATTTGCCCTGCGTTTTCTCCCATTTTTTCGAACCCTAATCATCTCCTATAAAATCCCTTTTCCTTCAGGATTTTTGAGCATCCGTCGACAGTGAGAAAGAAAGGGGGAAGTGACAATTGATTTTGAAAGAAAACCCTAGCGAAAGCTACTCAATTCCCATAGGCAGTCGTCAATAATCCCTAAAGGAGGAACGAGTTCAAAAGCCCTACAGCCGTAAAAAACCAGAGGACGTCGAAAGAAAAATCGAAATAGAAGCCGCAATCATAAAAAAAAAAACATGAAAATCTAGCAATCGAGAAAGAAAAATTGAACAGTTGTCGAAATCAGAGGAGACGGAGCCAAAAACCCTAGCAGCAACCATCAATAGTCCGAAAATCCCAGCAAGCGGGGCGATTTTTGAAACTTAGAAAATCCCACAAGCGGCGTTTTTACTCTCACCCAGCATGGACGAAGTTCTTCAACTCAAAATCTTGAAGTCTTGAACAAAATCCTTGTGGTGTCGAGTTTCACTGACCAGGCTCGTCGTCCCAGTCGCTGCCCCAAAAAAGGTAATACTCTATCCTATCCCTTATGTCGAGTTTCAAAGATTGTGGTTGAATGTGATGGATGAAGATGTCTGAACACATTTTTTTTATTCGTGTTAGTTAAATCCTAACTGAAAGTGTTCGATTTGAGCTGGTTAATGCTATGGTTTGTTGTATTGTGCTTCATAGATGTGTGAAATCATTGAGTTATTATGTTTGTTTGGAATCTGTTTAACTGGAATCTCTGTTGTGATAGGTTAATATTGAGGTGATATCGCTAACTCCTGTTAAGATGATCTCCAAAAGTCATGGGGTCGTATTCATTGTTTCGTTTGTGTATTATGCTGTTCCAATCATTTTTTTTTAAATTTTGTTTAACTAGTAATGTTTGAAGATGGTCACTATTGTACATTAGGTCTTTGATTCAAGCAGTGGTGTTTCAGTTAAAATAACTTCAAATTGATGATATTATGTTGAAAACCTTCTGTTCTGCTGAATGCATTGAGGTTGCTGTTTATCATTTTGTTCCTCCTTAGCTGTGACTTTGTTGATAAAATGATATCGATCCTGGTTCGATCTTGGTTAAGTTTGAGCCACTGGTTGTTCTCTCTTAAAAATCCAAGTGGTCATGTGGAATAGAGTTGGTTTTCAAAACAATCCTTGGAGCCTTTGTCTGTCTTGTTTTCAATAGAGTTGGCTTTCATCCTCTTTTTCACTAACAAATGAAGTTCTACTTGATGTCTTGTTTGTTGTTGTTGTCCAACACATGAATGTCTTAGTCTATCTGATGGTCATCTTTTAACTTTTTTGGGGTCATAGTTGCATCTAATGGTTATTTACTGATCTAGATACAGAAATGAGAGGTAGGCTGGACTCGTAAGCTATCCTCCTCTGTTTTGTCCCGAATGGGTTATTTGTTTTGAAGATTCATAGTCAAAAACTATAAACTGAAACTTTTTTGGTTCTCTTCGAGTTCAATCTGTTTATCGACGTCTAAAGTTTAGCATGTCATACTGATGATTGATTTAAATCATGAATAATCATGTGAGTCTTTGAGTGTTTAGACCCTGACCATGCCTATATCCTCAGATATATATTTATCCTTCTTGTTTTACTGCGCGTTTTACTCCGCGTTGGAAGTTTCCTACCCATTTAAGGAGCACTGTTAATTCATTAACAAGTTTCTTGCTATGTTCGTGTTTTGATTTACTCATACAAAGCTGAAAATCAGATTGTTATTAGGCTTTAACGATTGAAAATTGCTACAGGTTATGTTTCTCTCCCATTTTAGCATGCTACATATTTCAATCTTGGGAATTTTGTCTACTGATTTTCATGAATTAAGTTTAGTGTACTGATTGTGAATTGAGTTTCTGAGCTGCTGTGTTTCCAGTTAGCTAGCTGTGGTGTTTGGTCAGTAAATTAAGCTTAGTTACTAGTTTGTGACTTGGTTTACTAGTTGATGGTTGTGCTTAGCTCTTGAATTGGTTTGGCTTGAGTTTAGTTGTTGCTGGATCAGTTTGTTTACTGGTTTCTTGGTTCGCTATTAGAGTTTAAATTTTAAGTTTACTAAATTTTCTTGGTTTGGTTTCTACAAATATTGGTCGATACTAATCCTTAAACTTACTTCTTTGCATGAACAATGCTCCGAGCCCGTGTGGACTCCCCATTCTGCATTTCTTGGGCCACGAAAGCCTAAACTTCCTCTTCTTTGAGTCAGCCCAATTCCCAGGAGAAAGAAGCTGCTATACCAATCCCGGAAGGCAAAAGTTGCAGTATAAGTCTAAATGGGATAAAGGTCCTAAATTACTTCAACTCTTTTCTTTTATTTTTATTTTTTATATTTATATGTGATTGTATGCTAACATTATTATACCATTGGTTTTAATTTATTAAATTCCCAACCATGTTAAATCATTTCTGTTATTGGTATTTAATTTCGTTTTATTTTGAAAAGGTATTTGCTTAAAATAAAAAAAATAAAAATAAAAATAAAAAAATAAATGTGATTTTGTCATTTTAATTGAACTTTCAAAAATTTTCAAAGTTTCGGTAAAAAATCTTTTAAAATTAATCGATTTCAAAAGCAAATCAATATTTTCAAGTCAAAAGTTAGTCAAATCACTTAATCACCGGATAACCGCATTTAGCGGCCATTTCGAGTGCGTAAAACCTTCTCGAAGTGGAAATATGAACCCGAACCTGTTCTTTGGATTTTAAGAGATTTTTTTGTTAGATCTTTTAAAATATTTTATTGCTTTCCTAATTATCCGTAAAATTAGGTGGCGACTCTATTTTTCTTCGAATTTCGAGAATCGGTTTCACTTAAATTAATTGAGCTGAAATTGATTTTTGATTTTTGAAATATTTTATTTATTTTTTTAAAATAAAAAGTCATTTTTTCGGCATAACACACATCTTTTCCGCCATAATTGTGGAGGGTATATTTATAAATAAATTTTTTTATCAAACCAAACAATGTATTAAAATATTTTATGTGAGTAATGTAAACATTATTAATACACTCTGTTTAGCATTATTCCAACAAAGAAGAAAAATTAATAAATAAAATATCTAGAATCCTACTTTAATAAAGACATTAAATCTGTATCTATATTTATACCCATTATACATTGTCATGGACTCATGGTGACGTGTTTCAAGTCAATTTCAACTTTGAATTTTGACTCTAAATTAGTTCCAATAATCTTCAATCCTCCTCAAATCTTTGTATAGCTTTTTGTAGGTATCCCAAATATAACTTCTACAATTTTACAAATCGGAGTTAGTTGCAATTTAAGGGTTTGAGGTTGTGATGGGATTTTGGTATATTAAGTTGGAATTTCTGATTTTGGTATATTAGCTTTTTGAGGGGTCATCAAAAAAGTGTGTGTCTTCAATAGAATCCAATGCTTACACATTTTGTTAAAAACCAAATTTTGGTAATCCCCTCTCCCTCTATATATAACTATCTATATATCCATATCTAACTCCAAAATTTTAAAATTAAATTACCAAAAAAGTCCTTTTTATTTCTAAATATCCTATTTATAATTTAATTAATTATAAGTGGAAACTACAAAATTTTAAAATTAAATTACTAAAATATTCTTTTTATTAATCTAAATATTCTATTTATAATTTAATCTATATTTATATATTATCTTAAAAGTGGGAACTCCAAAATTTTAGATTAAATTACTAAAATGTCCTTTGTATTAATGTAAATATCCTATTTATAATTTAATTAATTAAACAAAACAAAAAGAAAGTGTATTTAGGAGATCTGAGGAGTCACCAAAAAGTGTATTTCTAATTCTAGTAAAACATCTAATAAAGTTTCTCTCTGAATGACTACTGGCCATCTCCAACTAACCACCGCACTCCGGCAATCCGACAAATAATAAGAAAACCTACTCCTTCAAAGATATCAAAGCTAATAGTCTTAGCCAAACTTATGAACTCCCAAATGAATCTGCTATGGAGATTGAGAGTCCAAGCTCACAGCAGTCAGATGCAATTCAGCTCACACAGGAAGATCTGCATAGGATCTATTGCCCGTGGAAAGCGTCAATCATCATTAAGGTGTTTGGTAGGAAATTTCCACACATGTTCCTATGAAACAAGCTAAGCGAACTTTGAGATCCAAGTGAACCCCTAATCCTTATTGATTTGGGGAGTGATTACCACATAGCTAAGTTCAACCTGGAAGAGAATGCTAACAAGGTACTGCATGAGGGCCCCTGGTTCATTGTCGGAAACTTTGTCTCTTTCCGGAAATGGGAACCGAACTTCGTACCCCAAGCCTCCATGAGCACGATTACCCCAGCTCCCAACTGAATTCTATGACAGACATATCCTAGAAAAAGTGGGGGAGAAGCTGGGAATCCTATTGAAAATTGACGCTTGTACTTCGCCAACTTTTAGGGGGTGATATGCTAGAATATGTGTTCAAGTCCCTTGAACGTCCCAGTCAAAAGGGAGGTCATTATTGGAACACATAAGCAAAAAGTCCTATACGAAGGGGATGGACTTCTATGCCTGAGTTGTGGCAAACTAGGCCATACCAGTGCTCTGTGTGGAGCTCAGACGCAAGAGACAAAGAGAACACCAAGGATGCCACACCACAGGTTGAACAAAATGAAAAATGGGAAGTTGTCCAATTCCCAAGAAAGAACTCCGACAAGGGGAAGGGTAGAGGCCCATGGGGATGACAAGAACAAAGGGAAGTGGGCCATCTCACTTTTGGGCCCATAGCGTGAGCAAACGGGAGAAGCCTCACCAGGAGGCAAGCCCAACAACCCACTCGGAGGCCCAATCCATGCAAAGACTTCAAACCAAGAAGCCAACCATGCGGATATTCCAAAGAATGGGAAAGGAAAGTCTACTTTCCACTTCATTAATTGGACGAAATTAATATTAAGAAGAGCAAAATTTCAAAACATAATTATTATTTAAATAGGTTTAAGGAATATGGTTGTAGGAAATACAACAATAGGAATTCTTATTACCAAAAAAAAAAAAAAAACAATAGGAGTTCTAGTTAAGTTGTTTACAATTGGTATTGTTTGTCCTTCATATTGGATTGGTTTGTCAGTATTATAAATAGGGTGATACCAAAACTTTTGAGTAATATTTAGTACAAATACTAAGGGGGTGAAGACCAAAATCCCAGAAATCATGACGAAGGAGAACATGAGTGACAGGAATTCGAGGACTGTGACCCTTGGGACAAGAGCGTGTGGGTGAATTACGCTAACTGGAAGAATCAGAAAACGACTTGCAGCGTGCTCGTGCTATCTGCAACCGTGTAGTTAGAAGGGATTACCGGGACCATAACATGTGGTTGATGTATGGCGATATGGAGATGAGAAATAATGTTTTGGAACTTGCACGGGATCTAGCTGTTACCTTTATGCCTCGCATTGATGAGTTGTGGTACAAGTATATTGATTTGGAAGAGAAGCTCGGGAATGTAGCCGAAGCAACAACAAGGGTGGTTATCTTATATTGAGTTTGAATTAAAGTATAATGAAACACAAGTTTTCGAGAGATTCGTGCAGTGCCATCCCAAAGTTAGTGTTTGGATTAAGTTTGTGAAATTTGAGATGGAGAATGAGGAGACAGAGAGGGCAAGGAATTGTTACGAGAGAGCTGCGGATAAGTTGGCAGATGATGAAGTTGTTTATGGAAGTTGCAGAGTTTGAGGAAAAGTGTAAGGAAACGGACAGGGCAAGGCCCATACATAAATTTGCACTTGATCGCATACCCAAAGAGCGAGCGCAGGATTTGCACAGCAAGTTTGTTGCATTTGAGAAGCAGTATGGTCATTCGGAAGGGATTGAGGATGCCACAATTGAGGGAAAAGGAGGTTTTCCGAGTGAGGATCAAGTACGGAAGAATCCAAAGTTGTCACCATCTTAAGTTGTCCTGCTTTTTTTTTTCTTTCACACCCCTTTTCCTCATTAGTATTTTAGCTCCCATGGATTAACCCAAATTTTATCTTCTTTTTCCCGTGTTTGCTAATTACTTTATAAAATTTCTCTTCTTCTTTCCTTGTTTATGTTTTTTAAATTGATGATATAGACTTATGATTTAAATAATTTTAACTATCAGTGCAATATCAAGTACAAAATATAATTAAATGAACTTCAGGGACAATCGATTTTAGAATACTTATTGTCATACGGAAGGGATTGAGGATGCTATAGTTGGGAAAAAGAGGAGACAATGGCGGAGCTGACATTTTCGTCAACGGTACTCATTCTTTTAGAACATGGATGGGTGACTTTTGTATCAAAGGTGTTAAACAATTGATATGTATTAAAATATCTATATTTAACTTATACATTCGAAAAAGTTTTCCGACGAAGAGTGTTCATCTGACCACTCTTGCGTGAACGTAGCTCCAGCTCCACCCCTGTACGAGGATCAAGTAACTATGATAAGTGGTTTGATTATATTCGTCTAGAAGAGAGCCTTGATTAAGACTCAAGGAGGCATGACATCTACTTGGAGAAGCAATTGGTAGGGCTCCTAAAGACAAGATATTCAAGAAAAAGCTTTTATGAGAAGTAGTTAGAATGGTCTGGAGAAAATTGCTATGCTTGGAGCAAATTCGCTTAATTAGAGGGGTCCTTATATGAAATAGAGAGAACCAGGGCTGTTTTTGAGCTTGCAATTGACCTACTTACAAATATGCCAGAGTTACTATGGAAGGCTTGCATCGACTTCGAGACCTCTGAGGGTGAATTTGAAAGAACAAGAACACTTGTACGAAAGACTAGTGTTAAAAAATGCTTCTAATCGTGATAATTAAAGCTGCTCAAGCATGCTTGAAGGTGTGGATAAATTATGCCAAGTTTGAGGCCTCGGCTATGGATTCGGATATTGAACAGAAAAAGAAGTGGCTGCAGAGATGGGCCATTTTTCACTTGAGAAATTCGGCTCCTGAACTGAAAGAAGAAACAGCAATGCTTATGGAAGAATGGCTAAATATGGAAAGCGGTTTTGCTGGTGTGAATCTAGTCCATGCCAAGCTACCACAGAAACTGAAAAAGAGAAGACAAATAGAGATGGAGGATCGTCCGGCAGCGTACGAAGAGTACATAGACTATCTTTTCCCTGAGGAAATAACATCTCGGAAGCTGTTTATAAATCAATTTCTTGCCGGTAAAGGCGAATTCAGAATTTAAAGTTTGTAGGTTCATAATAAGTAATCATATGTATACATTTTTTTATATTCATCCATTTGTCCAATTTAGATAATGACGTGTGAAAATTGAAGAGAAATCAGATATGACGCGACTAAGGCAGTATCGGCCAGCTCAATCTGTATATAATACGACCATGGTATTGTAAATAGTTTCAGTCCATTGTGTAATTTTCCCTTACATTTTATAAATGGTTAGCTTAATGAAAGCAGTTGGTAAAACACTAACCTGTTTGGCTTTACTGAATGGAAGCAGATCTTTTATGCACCAAATACTAAATCTGAGCTCAACTGAAATAGTCCTTTAATAAAAAGGGATATCTCTGGGATTTAGTGTATGACTTTAGGTGGTACCAATCGATCCAGAAAAAAAAAATACAAGTAAAAGTGAAAGCATAACAAGACATGCGATGTGAACAATAACTATGACAAAAGACTACAATAATTGGGAGTGCAAGAAACAATAGATAGTAACAGCAATCAAAGTGAAAAGCCATTACAGTTGCAACAAAAACTTGACATAAAATCAAAATAAACCCGAAAAGCTCCACCCGTCTGGCCAACCATATCAGAAAAGACAACACTTCAGATGGATCACGCAGTACATGGACTATCTTTTCCCTGATGAAATTAACATCTTGTAAGATGCTTATAAAGGGAAGAAGCAGCGGGTTATCGTCCATTGTATACAGTCATCGCATTGGGTGGCGTTCAATTCCCTGCTGATAGAGGCGAATTCAGAATTAAAGTTTGTAGGTTCAGAATAAGTTATCATGCGTATACATTTATTATATTCATCAGTTTGTTCAAGTTAGCCAATCGAACTGAACGTATCCGTCTGTCTCCAGAAACAGCAATGCTTATGGAAGAATATGGAAACCGGTTTCGGTGATGTGAAGGCCAACAGAGTATATCCTAAACCTATTCACTTTTAGTACATGCTGTGCAAATTAATATACTTGTATTTTCTTTATTTGGGAGCTGGAGATATAACATATTAGATAATGACATGTGAAAATTGAAGAGAAATCAGATATGATGCGACTAAGGCAGTATCGGCCTTCTCGAGAGTATCGGTTAGTCTGTGTATGATACGACCATGGTATTGTAAATAGTTTCACAACCAGGTCATTTTTTGTGTAATTTTCCGTTAAACTATATAAATAGTTGGCTTAATGAAAGCAGTTGGTAAAACACTCTGTTTGACTTTACTGAATGGAAGCAGATTTTTAAGCACCAAGTACTAAATTTGAGCTTAACTGAAAGTCGTTTAATAAAATAGGATTTAGGTGCATGTTACAATAAATAAGCAAAACATACCCAGTATAGTTCCACAAAGTGGGATATGGGGAGGGTCGAGGGTATAACTACGTTAGGTGGTTCCAATCAATCCCGGAAAAAAGTACAAGTACAAGTGAAAGCATAACAAGACATGCACAGTGAACAATAACTACAATAATTGGAAATACAAGAAACTACAGATAGTAACAGAAATCAAAGTGAAAAGCCATTACAGTTGCAACAAAAACTTGACATAAAGTCGAAATAAAGCTGAAAAGTTCAGAAGTTTCCATTCATAAGCTGCAGCAATTGGAAAATGATGCAAAAAAAACTTCACCCAACTGCAGTTTCATTCTTAAGTCTATTTATTACTAGCACTAGCACTTTGTAAACCAAATGGGAGCTTATCAGGCGAACCACAAAAAACGCCTTGTATATCTTAAGCTCCTAATCCTTTCAGTTTGACAAAGTATATATTTATATCGATAATTATATATAAACTGTACATTGGATATATATAATTAACTTATCCATCACAGCTCCACTTCATAAGCAATCTACACAGCAGAAAGCTCCCCCCGTCTGGCCAACCGTATCAGAAAAGACAACACTTCAGATGGATCACGCAGAGAATACGAAGCCAGTGTGTCCCTCGGGTTACTAGACACTATTATAGGATATCCTTGTCCTCTACTTTTGAGTACCTGCACAAATCACTCCTTTTGTCAATCAATTAAGAAGTAACTACATTATTAGTAATGTCAAACATTAAGACGAGAGAAACTTGGGTGTAAACAACAATCGTTAAGACAAATAGAGACTTGTTGTACCTTAAAAGCATCTTCATCAGTTTTATCATCCCCAATGTAAATTGGGAGAACATCATTTGAGTTCTTGAATCCTAGAGTTTCAAGCAAGTACAGCAGAGCATCGCCTTTGTTCCACTTTATGGATGGACGTATTTCTATAACTTTCTTACCCCTTGTTACATGAAAACCAGGGTACTTGGCAACTATTGCCTGGACTTTCTTTTCCAGCAGCCCCAAATCCTGAAAATTAATTAAGATTTGGGATACATATTCAACTTCCTGTACATGACGACAAATTATTTCTGAAATAAAATCCAATTTGATTTGTACCTCTTGTAAGACATGCCGGTAATGTACAGAGATGCAGAACCTGTTGTCCTCAACCAGAGCACCATTTATCTCCGAAGTTGTTTCCTCCAACTCATTCAACATCTGTGCCACATACAATTGTAAGGATTATGTAATCAGCAACACGATGCTTTATAAATTAAAAGCCTTGATGGACAAATTGAGATGTTCGCCAACCTTTTCAATTGAAGGCAGAAAGTCCTGAGCAGGCTGGAAGACAGTGAGTTCATTCCCCTGCAATTTATATCACCGATACATAGATAAGTATTATAGCTACGAGGAATCAAATGTTTTTGGGCTTAAATAAATTAGTTAAAAGGAAATCAAAAGAAACCTTTTGATCAAGGGCCTTGCTTTGGTACTTTCCATCATAACAACTGGCTTGTATTGCAGGTCCCATTATGTCCATCCCATGGCTCCCCGCGTAAAACACATCATCCAGCTTTACAAAACCATAAACCTAAGCAAACAACAAATTAGATATTGGATTCATTTCATCAAAAATAAAGTAATTTGGCTTGAGATCAAAGTAATTTGTTTAATTACCTTCTGTCGACTTCTTCCACTTATTATAGCTGTTGGATAGAGCTTTGCTACATCGCATACAGCTGAGCGCATCTGCATGTAATGCATGCTATTAGAATACCATCGAAAACACAAATTAAGAGATCAAAGGAACACAGCAACATGGTTATAAATTTACCAGATCAGACATGAAGGCACGTTCAGGATCATTTACAATTGGTGATAGAGTCCCATCATAATCTAAAAACACGACAACCCATTTCCCCTTTGCTGCATCCATCATCTCCTGGAAGGAGCTTAGCGCTGAAGGATGCTCCTTCTGAAAAAAAAGCTTACAAATGAGATTCAAGGTACAAAAAGATGGGCATACAAAAGACTAGTTGTTTATTTTGCTTTGTTATCTTTGCTAAATCAATGCTATGACAAATAACAGTTTCATACTACACACCAGTGATGGAGCTACAGGTTCAGCACAACTCAGGTCCACTAAATAATTAAATAAAAGAAGGGCCACAATTGCAATTTGTCTTAGACTAATGACAAAAAAAAGTGGGCTACTCACCAGCCAAGAAATGTATTTGACATCAGCAGAAATGTCCATATGATCAGGCTTAGAATCTTCCTTGGGCTCGGTCTTGTTAAGCTTAGTTGCTTTTGAAATGGACTCAATTCCTTTAGTCTTAGCCAGCCCATTCTGGAATCCCATAGCCTGGTACAGCCACCTTGTTAAATTTTCTTTCATTTTACTGTAACAAAAGTTGCCAAAGTAAGTACACATGTAACCAATTGCTTTAATAGCATAATCAATGAGCTTGTGAGAACCCAAGTACTAAATAGAGGAAAAAAATGTGTGCTTAAAATTAATTTATATACATTTTCATAAAGGCAAAATCTAGGCTTAAAATATATAGTCCGCAGAATTCAGTAACTTAACTCAGACCCTTAGATGTGTTATAAAAAGCTCGTCACATACTTGCAAAGAATTAAATCTTGAAATCAATTTCTAACACTCCTCTAAGTAATATTAAGGTCAATTAGAAGCGCCCTTAAAATAATCAGTGTAAATTGGAGTTGAAATCCCATAAAATCAGGAACAAGGTAGTTTATCAATATTTTATATTATAAAACATATTTAACTTGGAATATGTTAGGTGAAGATACATAAATGTCTAATTAAAAAAATAAAGTAAAATACTATGAAGTAGAGATTGTATATAAAATAGAAATGAAGTTCTTTTCAAAGCCTGTCACTAATGACAAATAATTTGGAGCATAAGATATTAGGTAGACGAAAAAATTAATAATACATGTGTAAGTAAATGATTAGTAGAGATTCCAAGATTTAAAATATGTCTTTTATTAAAGAAAGGTCACTATAACAACACATTTGATTTGAAAAGAAGTGACATGAAAACAAGAAGACGACAAAAAGAAGTGAAAAATAAAGGACATTAATCAAATATTAAAGTCCTATATGGTGACTCAACGTTACATGGCAACTTTTTAATGTTGAGGTCTTAATCAAACTGATTCAGCAGACACCGACAAAAATTAATGTTGGTTCAATTTATCAAAATATTTAAAAACTATAATGCGTTAATACCGTTGGCTTTGTTATAACTACCTATATTTATGCTTTTTATGCTTGCCACCTGTTTTGAAAACTTAAAAAAAGGAAAAAGACAGCAAGCATTTCGCGTTTATGTAGAGTTTGATGCAATGAGACAGCTAGTGAGTTGGAATAAAAATGATTAAATTGAAGAATTTTAATATTGATAGAGACTCAAACCTTCCACAGAGACTAGGGAGTGAATGAGATAGAGAAAGGCGTAAAAAATAAAAGTGCGTATGAATTTATGAAATAGTCATATGAAAAATTTAATGAAAGATAGCCCTGGCACTTTGTACAAGCTATAGAATGTGGACTAGGACGAATTATTGTTTTCTATAAAAAAATTCGTGGCGTTGATTGTGCTTTACTACAATTATTCTAATCCAACATTGATTGCTACTTTAGTCAGAAAGAAAATCTAGTGTTCATATTTGTCAATTTTCAACCCTGCATTAACTCTTTAAGACTGGACATAAACAAGTGAAGAATGAATTAGACCCAGTTTCTAGGTCCCAACAGAATGGCCACTAGTTTTCCTTCTCTTTTGTAGCTTTGGAGCCACCACAGCAGGCTTTATTACCTTGATAATTCATTCAGCCCACAGAATTGCTGGTGCATGAATATACTCACATGAAAACCGGTAGATCCTCGCCACGTCAAAAAGTGAGACGTGTACAAGGAGATTGGAATCTACACTTTTTTAATTAGTAACAAAAATTAAAGGTGTGGAGTAAAAAAAGGAAGTGGGTGATTTGACTTTTGATAATATATGTATGAACAGGAAAACAAATCTGAAAGCAAGACTCAAATAGCCCTTAGGGACCATTTTCCAACTAGAAAAAAAGGGTTAAAAAAGACAAAGATTTACGTGTCACCAAGTGGGAGTAAAATAAAAAATCATAATCCATCGAGAAGGTCGGGAATTTGAGTATTATAAACTTGACACACTTTGGGACAAGGCTTAAGAAAATGACTTAAAACTATACGAGTAATGCCTTTTATTTAATGGATGCTACACAAAAGGACACACAACATGAGACAATGACTCTTAAGAAGTCCAGAGAAACTACCAAGAAGTAGGATAATAATAACTAAAGTAACATATGCAACTAATACATTGGACCAAGTCAAAAAAGCTATTAATAGTTTTAAGTTAAAATGATTTATTAATCGACATAGCAATTGTAAGGAAAATAAACAACTATATGTTCCCATGTTGATTTTCAAATTTTTAACGACTTTGTTGCCAAGGAAACACGCACCAACAATGACAAAACTAGATTTTTGGAAGGATTTGGGGAAAAAGAGATTACCCATAGATAATAAGGTACTTAATTACCTATGTTGTAATAGTAATCTCTTTGTAACTGTTCTAACAGCTTTTACGGTTAATTCATGTAAAGTGACATTTCATTGACAAGGATATTTACAGGGTCGGTTATTGGGCCCGAATTCTCAATCTCTACCTGCCGCCGACTATAAAAAAGGGCCCGGTACTTTAACGGACAGTTGCACTGCAGTCATGCCTCGCATAATATACGTGTACCTCTCCGATCACAGCTCATCGCCCTAATGGCCGCGTAATATTACTAAGGAATGTGACAAAATGAATGAGAATTTTTTTGACGTATTTATCAATCATCTAAGAAAAGGAACTAAAATAAGTGGAATCTTATAAGTGGAGTATGGGGAAAATAAAATGTTCATAGACCTAACCACTACTTAATAGAGATAGAGAAGCTATTTCCAAAAAATTCTAGTCTAAAAGAATCGAGCTCGTCAGAAGGTACTAAATATATATATTTATATATATAAAGGGACTAAGTTCACTAATAGCCAAAAGGGAGGTTCTTGATTTTTTAGAACCATGTAACAGTTCCTTTTATTTTTATAAGAGATAGGCTTGTTTGATAAAATCCACTGGGCAAAGTTTTTTCTGCTCAACCGGCATTATTTAATTTTGTCTGTACGATAAAAGTTTTTGATATTTCAAGATAAGAAATTGCAAAAATAATATGTCTAGAGACAACAAAGATAATTTTTTTGTTGTTCGTAACGCATATATAAAATAGAAGTTTAAAATGTTTTTTTTTTAAAAAAAACCTACAAATTCCATTTTATAGAAAAAAATTAGAAATTATATTTGACGGACAACAAAAATTCTTTTGAATAATTTTTTCAAGCGAGAGACAAATTCAAGATCAGACACTTTGGAGAAAATCAAGGCGTTATTTTTTATTTCCCGAAAGAGAGAAAAAATCTAAATCTAAATCTAAATTTGTACTTGAGTGGACCTTTTTGGGTCAAAAATGAACCCTAGCCCAGTCAAGTTGTGGACCCCAGCAAAATACACGTGTGCAGCACAGATACCACACGTAACCGCCGGTGAATGTAACCGAAAAAGTCTCACCGTATCAATCCAAACCCCACCTCTAGCGCGTGACATCCAACGACTTCATCAGGTGGCTAAACCAAGAGACTTATAAATCACGCGCGTGACGTACTGAGGACTCCAATTGTTTCACCGGTTTAAAAACAAAAAACTAACACCAAACCGCTTTTTCGTTTTGTTTCGTTCCCTCATAAATACCACTTTAGTCACTAAAACACGCCGTAAATCACTAGAAAAACCGCCAAACAAGTTTTAATAACTCAATTGATTTACATAATCTTGTGAAATTTTATAAGTAAGTCTAAAAAAGATAAAATATTTGAAGTCTTTATTATAGAGATAAATAGACTATTTTCAGAAAATTTTAATTTTAATAAAATACCCAATTAACAAATAAAAAATCAAAAGAGAATTCTCTCACACACAATCCAGTAAAAACAAACCAAAAAGAAAAAAAAAAAGAACAGCCGCAGCGCTGTCAATCGCAGTCGAGAATGCGACCGCCATTCACGACGGCGTTAAAACGAATGTATAAAAAGCATCGTAAACGACGGTGATCTTATTTTTACACAGATCATATATAAAGTTACATTGAATCTTGATGAAATAAACGGAGATCAAGCCATAATTCAATGACGGGAATGAGAGAGTAAATCTGTAAACAGGAATTAGGCATCAAGGAATTTATCACAAGAGTAGAATGAAATTCAAATAAACAAAAAGAGAACTTACTGAGAAATTGCAGGGAGAATTTTGAGCAAGCGTTACGCTTCTTGAGCTAGAAATTGTAATGAGAAGGAGAAGAGGGAAGGAAAATTGCAAGAGTTGAAGGAGTTTATATAGATGGTAGAAGGGTTTTAGTGGGTGGGGGGTTAGGGGTGGGTAGGTGTGATTTTCCTATAATGACACAAGGTTTTCTTTTTTACAATTAATACCCCTATTAATGCCAATATTTTTAATTTATTATTACTCTAGCTTGTACCGTTTCGCAAAATTAACCCGTATATAATGCTAGTACAATTCTACTTTGACAAGGAGGTTAGGAGTCGTTTGGTAAAAAAATTAGTTAGGTAGGGATTAGTAATATCGAGATTATTTTATTTTATGTTTGATTTATTGTTTTTCATTTAATTTTGTGTTCAGCATAAAATTCTATAAAATTCTTGCCAATTATGTCATTGAACTACTATAAGATTTTCTATTTCATGTAATTAGATTAAAGTACATTATTTTTTTGTGACTTCTAACTAGTTAGGAAAATAATAATTTGTCATTATGTCTGTTATTTTCTCACTTAAACTATTTGAGAATAAATAATTGCAATCTTAATAAATTCATCACCAATAAAATGTACATCTTTAATTTAATAAAGATAGACCATCTATTATTAAAATAGAAAAGACGGTAAACAATTGTTAAATAGACAAACTATATTTACACATAAAAATTTGAAAGTTGTAATTTTAATATAGTGTTTATATCTTACGAGGTCACTCAACTTTGATAATATATCTAACATCATTGGATTTTATATTGTATTGATAAAATCAATCAACTAAAATTAGTTATAAAAAAAAGTTGACATCTCCAAAATATTTTTTGTATATTATGAAAAATATGAAACTACAAATAAATAAAATTTAAAAATTTG
>JAABOM020000075.1:2097046-2110710 GCA_011800125.2 Solanum clarkiae | reverse complement strand
CATCTGGAAACAGTCGCTTTATGTTTTTAAACATAGAGGTTAGGCTGCGTACATCCGACCCCCTCACCCCGCAATGAACGGGAGCCATTTGAGACACTGGGGTATGTTGTTGTTGTTGTTGTTGTTGTTGTTGTTTTGGTAGAGAATCATTTCATTTAGGGTAAATGGGAATTTTAAATGTAAATTGTTTCCAATTAAAAGTAAGGTGACATTGTTTTTGGAGCGGACTAATAAAGGGAAAAGAGTGCCACATATTGTAGTTATACATACAAGTCAAATATTTAACCAATATTTAAATATGAATTCTTTTTTTTTTTAAAATCACTTTTAACATTACTTGTCTGTCTGTTTGTTTAATCATCTCTTGTTCCGTTGAAATTCACTAATATGACTTTCTTAAATCCGCATGGGTAAACCATTAAATGAGTAAAGCATTTTTATAAGTGAGATTTGATAAAATAAAGTAGATAAATTTAATTTTTATCTTGAATAAAACAATTATTTTTGATAGATTTTATATTTAAAAAATATAAAATTTTATATTCGTCAAAATTCAAATTTAAAATCTAGATCAATTTCAACATGAAATCATTTTACAAGTGCCCTTTAAAGTAATAAATACTAACGTTAAACTTATACATACTTTATTTTAGCTATGTTATTCTTTTTAAAAGTCCAACTTATCAAAAAACAAATAAGTTGGTCAATATGTTTAAACCCTGTAAATAGAATTTTTTTTAGGTAAAGACCTTATATTAGCTAGGTTTCAACCCTGTAAATAGAAATTTTTCTGTACAAGTGTGTTTCCTTTTTAGTAATTATACCAACTCAAATATTAATTGACTTTGTGAATTTGAAATTATCAAATGATTGCTTTTTTAAAGAAAAAAAAAAGACTTTTGAAATTTATGATCTAAAATAATCTTTAAATATTTGTATGACTGAGAAATATTTTATTAAGAGCAAAAGAAGAATTTTAAAATGAAATTAATATAACATTCTGATGAAAAAAAAAACTCATGAAATCGGAGGAAGAGTAGCAGTACCATATATACAGAGGGTGACGACAAAATATAGAAACTTGTAACGTGCACGGTTAGGAAATATGAGTTGAATAGAGAAAAAGAAAGTGATGAAGAAGGAAGCACTCATCTGTCAGAAAAATAAAATAAATTGAAGGCTTCTAAGTTCAAGAATCATGAGTTATATTTTACGAGATATAATTTAATTTTCATATAATTTATATCGATAAAGATATAGGTCCAGTTTCAAAATTAACAAAACCTGTTTTAAAGAAAATTAATTTGTTCCTATAAAAAATTTATCCGAGAAAATTAACTTATGTTTTATGAATTAAATACTATATATTTTATGTTGGAAAGTGGGCAATTGAGTTTAAATTCAGCCCTCCAATTAAATCAAAGGATATAACTTATTGAAGTCCCATGCATCGTTTCGTATTTAACAAAACCGATGGGCTATTTGGTGTATATAATTAGTAAAGTTATCAAAATAAGTTAGCTCAGTTTATTCAACTTAAGCCTCACGAGTTATAAAATTTGGAGAGTTAGAATGAGTGCATCCTTTATTTGAAAGGGTTTTGAAATGGTCAACTCAATTGATCAAATCTAAAAGAGCGGTGAGTTGAGACTGACTTATCCTTCTTTTTTATATATAGAGAGATATTTTTCTTTTAAATCTAAATTCAAACTTAAAATTTCGTTAACATATTAAGTTTTTAACATGTCTAACAAAAGTATATGAAAAAATATAATAATTATAATTATTATATACATTATACACATATGATTAGTGGTTCTTCCAATTACAGTTTCATATCTGAAATATATAAACATCAAAAAAATGGAAAGATTTTTAAATCAAATATGACAAATAAATGAATAATGATCATAAAAAAATCTAAGAAACAATTATGCCTTATAATTTTAATTATTTTAATTCAAATTAAATACTTAACACTTTTGGCTCATGAAACGATCCTAGCCTGATCTCGATCAAGTTTCAAGGATTAAAGGTTTAATTCGGCTGAGTTTACAAGTCCTAATTTTAAATGGACTTGAAAAATTTTGTCCTGACGCTACCCCAATAACTAGTTAAGTTGGGTTGGATTGACTTCATGGGCTAAGCCCATTTTAACGGCTCTAACTATGAGTGCTATTAAATAAGAGGATTGAATTCAATTTAGCCAAATTAAATGAATTGAGTTGATGAACAAATCGATTATTGATCAATTCAAAAGTTATTTGAACTAAAAATGAGTTAAAAAGTGAATCATAATTTAACTCTTTCAATTCTTACTAAATTTTAATTTATTTATCTGTCCTTTTATGATTTTGTGAATAACTAATAAAACTATTCTATATTAGGATATATGATGTTTTTTAAAAATATTTTGATAGAAATTTTATGAGTCAGTTTGAGTTACACTCATGAATTGAATAAATAAATGAGTGGACCAATACTTAATAATCATCCCAAACTTTGAACAAGTGGAAGGTATCATTTTCTCAAGGACTCGTTTTGTCAGTCCTACGTACAAACATTGATTTGACCATATTTAAAGAGAGTCAACTAAAACATCACCCATTTATGTAAAGATTCAAAGAAAAACCGTATCGAAAGGCAACGTAATTTAACCATATTTACATGTAAGGACATATTAGTCATGTGACCAGTATGTTTGATGAAACCATAATTTCTACTTACAAACTACTGTCAATAACTTTAATTTCCAAAAACATTTTTTTGCCTGAAACTTCAACTGATAACTTTTTGAAAATTGAACCAAACATCGAGTAATACTCCTACGACATCATTTGTTTACGAGCTTAGTCGTAAGCTTGGAATTTTATCGCGTGCAAAAGATTTTCCCAATAACGTATTTTTTTCATCTTGAACATGTGAACAAGTTAAATCGTTGAATGGATAAAATTCCTTCATCTTTAATATGCGCCCAATGTTATACAAACAACCACCTCGTCTTTGCGAGTATGCAATGATTGGCCTTCAATACAAGGTGTGAAAATGTATAGCATCCAATGGAGAATTCAATAGAGTACCTAGGCAAACAAAACCACCTCCTAACTGCAGCAGGAGAGGTCGCATATGAAGCTGGAAAGTCACAATTTGCCAGAAAGCAAAGCAATTAGGAGACAAATCAACAGAAACCAGACTGGGAATATCACTTGAGATTAACATTCCATGATATCAGTATATAACACAAAACAATCTCTAAGAAGTTTATATAAGGCAAACAATTATAACTTTACTCCAGCAGACCCAAGAATAGAAGATGTTCTAGTTTGTAGAGAAACAAAAACTTTGAGGATTGCCTTTACAAGATTTAGAAACAAAACAAAAGGTCCAAGTACACCGATAGGAATATAAGGCATCCAAAGAGAATAAAGGTTAGGAAACAGACTTGTGTATCTGGCAAATGGAAATCCCTTTCAATATGATAACAAGCATTAACCTGTGTTGATATCTTTCTGATCAAACATTCGCCTTTGAATTAGGTACAAAAACGAGGGTCCTCCATAGTAACCTTCATAATCAAACTCCATGCATTTTTGAACTCTAGTTCAGTTAAAAGGCCTGATCCATGAATAAAAGCCCATACTTCTGCTTTCTTCTGAACCACGACTAATCTCATTCAGTTAAGTCTAACGGTCTGACCAAAAGTCTACAACTAGATGTATCTTCAATATATCTCCTCATTACACTAATATTCTGGCATAACTCAAAAACTTCAGCTGCAAAAAAAGTTGTTCAAGTAGTTCCCCTGCATTTTCATGAAGCTTCTTCACTTTCTACCATCCCGTCTTCCCTGGATTTGAGAGTATGATCAGCAATCTCACTAGTTTTAGTTTCCTGAACATTCTGCGATGAACCTCCATTAACCTCTTTGTCATTCTGCATAGCTGGCACCTCATCAGTTTCTGTCAATGTCTGAAGAAGTTCCAATGGAGTAGCAGCTGGATCAAGCTCCTGGCAACCCTTTGGAGCATTTTGAGCTTCTTCACCTGTAAGCAAGTGATTTGGGACTTGATGAGAGAAACGAAACATCTCTTCTCTTGTTATTCTCATAACCTTCTCTGGATTCAAGTCTGGACGAAAGACTGTCTTAAAACCAGCAACTTTGATAAGAGGAGCTACTGAAATTCCTTGCTCCTCATTGTAGTCATCAAGAACTAGGACCATGTCATACTTGTGTATGACATCATCAGGTGTACTCTGATTCCAGTCAGTAGACCAATGTCTGTAGAGGGCCCAAACATCCCCTTTTTTTGGAAATATTAAAACAGATCCACGAGGGCCCTTTGACCACCGAACCTTGTGGGAGAAGGAATTCACTGACTTACATGTTTCGTATCTGCCAATCCTAAATTCACCAGAAGTTTTGTAGAAACCTGAAGTTACCCATTCCATTGGACTGAATTCATTGTTTGTTTTTGAATTAAGCCAACTGAGCCTCACTTTAAATGGGTCCCTTGAGAGGACTTTGTTAATCAGAGCATAGAAACGGGGCATGCCATCATCAGCATCATATGCAGCCCAGACTTCATTATCTTCAAAACAACTTTCGCTTCTATCCTGGTCAAAATTGTGAAAATCAGGATCTGGTACATTCATTGATTCTGGCGCTGGATCCTCTTGATTTGCATCATTAGCTGAAGCATTGACAGCTTTCTTTCCTCCCTTCACAGCTGATGACTCTACATTCCCGTTTCCATTATGACCAAGAACATTAGCAGTCCTCTGTTTTTCTTTTTTGCCCTCTTTTACCTTATGTTTTTGTACATCTTGCGGCTGTGATCTCCATTCATTCAACTTCTTAAGTATCTCTTTCCTAGCTTTCTCCATCAGCATATTCCGGTTTTCAAGTGGTGTCAGCTCCCTGGTAGGATTAAACTTGCTAGAAGAGAAAGCATAAGTCCTTTCTGCATAATGAGGTGCATTGGATCCAAAACGGATTCCATCCTCATCGAGCCTTCTCTGTTTAAAAGGGGCCTGTCTAGTCTGTGAGTCATCACGTTCTCTCTTCATTTTCTCATGTGCCTGCTGGACGACATTTGCCGCTTTTGCCGCAATGGAAGGATCCGAGCTGCCAACACCACCCATTCTGGAAAATGAATCCTGCTGAAAGTTCGAGTATTTCGCAGTATTAGAACTTGCTGCTGCTGATCCTGCTGTTTTACCAGCACTAGCATTTCTTCCTGTAGGGAACTGATTCCCATTAGGTGCATGATTCCCTAGATTTTGGTGCCACTGACTAGTAGAATTGGATGATTTTGTATGATTGAATGGTGGGGATGTTTCTGTAGCCATAAAAGCTTCATGACAGTTGGGACAAAGAAGAGTGTGGTTAAGATATATCTTCAAATACTCATAATGCATCTTGCATCTGTGGCAAATGGTCCAGAAAGTATCACTTCTTTGATTGGATGAAGAATTAACTGATGAAGAGGGCATCCGAGAAGCATTTTTCTGAGTCTTTGAACCTGATGTCCTATTAGGAAAATTATGAAATCCATTCCGTGAAGGTGCTGATGGACCACCTGGGTGCACAGGAACTTTCTGCTGTTTCTGCTGGAATCCTTTCAAACTCCTTCTCTGGTTGTATGCTAACCTCTTGGATTTATCAGATAGCAAGCTCCAGGCCTCGGAGAGAAGTTTAAATGCACCTTCAGCACCAACTGATTTGTTTTTATCAGGGTGGAGGACAAGAGCAAGCTTCCTGTACTGTTTCTTCACCGTTTCATCATCACTTGACGGGCTCACACCAAGTACCCCATACCAATCCACTTCACCACTTATTTTGTTTTCGGCAGAGATGTAAACATCAAGTGTAGTTAACATCTGGGTTAGATCTTCAAGCCCCGGATACAAAACTTGAGCTTTCAAGGCAAATTTCTTTGCACCAGCATAATCCTTCTGTTCAAACTTCCGCTCTGCAATTGTTTTTGCTCTGAACGCCTCATCTTTATTGCACTCCATAGTTTGTGAATGTGATTTTTAAAGTTCCTTTGGTGATCTCCAATCAGTATGCCACTCAGTATCACTGAAACCACCAAAATATATAAAGTATTTTCATGTGAATATCAGATACTGATGACTCAATCTCTTCCCCTTATTGAAGGCTGAAGCACAGTATCCTTCAAATCATCTAATACCTGATTCATAAAAAAGGAGAGATCAACAGCTGTTAGAATGCGTCATTGAAGTTCCAGTACTAAAAAAAGTATTAAACATATGGTCTAAGTTTCAGCCAAAAAACAACTTATCAGAGAGAATAATATAATTACAATACCAAGAAATAGCAAATGTAAGTTGATGCATATCACATATACATAATCTAGTGCCTTACAGCTTAGCAGCCAATAATTGTTGTTGACAACAATAGACTTTTGAACCTGGTAAAGGGTAGATTGGTAGTCAAAATAAGACATTCTGGATCCATCATACAAATTACTTGATTAATCAACTAAGACCCACAACTACCTCTCTGGAAAATGAATGACACAAAATTATATGCTACAGGATAGGGTAAAGATGGTTCACTTTATCTTAGCCAAAAGGCCAAGAAAGGTACGCATTAGCACAGGAAAACCCCTAAAATTTGCTAGTACTCAATTTCAGGCAAATTTGCTAAATAATGTGATGTGATTCCCAAGCACTATTCAGATCCTAAAGTTTCTGATGCACAATACCTTGTTTACTGTTTAGCCAACAATGACATTTCTAGTGTTTTTACTATACAGAAATGTCGAATAAAGTCAGCAGAAACTATCACAGTTAGTTAGACTATAGGGTTATTTTCAATAATGATAGCAGTTCCCTCGGACTAGTCTCTTAAAGTCAAAATTTAAGGTGCAAGTTTACTTTGACCAAGAAAGGAAATCTTTTTTCCCTGAGCTTTGCTTCCAACTATAGGAGGATTAACTCAACGTCCAGACTTTCAAGTAATAGATTCCAAAATACCTCCACTGAGAAGCATGATAGAAATCTATCATAGAAGTGGATTAGTAACAGTTCCTCTGATCTTTAAAAGAGTGCAAGCTTCTCTCTTTTCTCTTTTTTTGTTAGCAGTGATGTCTAGCCTCAGCTTTTGTACACCTCAACTAATTCCACCGGATATTTGCCACCTCTTACCAACAAGAGGTACCAGGTAACTCTGTCCGCCAAGGCTAGGACGGATGGAAAGGATCACCTAGTGTTTTTGTCTCCACTCGGATTTGAACTTGAGACCTCATGGCTCTCAACCTTTCATTGACCACAACACCACACCCTTGGCTAGTGTGAACTTCTATTTCTCACTACTACTCATTTTCCATTCTAACATTTAAGCTGTAATATGTGTTACAATTTCTAGTTTCTGTAAACTCACTTTAGAAACTTGCAATGGTAAAGATCGCTCTCTCACACAGAAAGTCATGTCTTTCCAGCATGTATCTCTTTGCTTCTCTTTGCTAAATTCAATAATCAACTCACTCTCGAATTCCAACGACTCAACAAAGATTACTCTGTCAATGGATAAACTTCCCCACAGTTTTATCTCCCACCACTACGACCCTCACCACACCACACCCTCAACAGACACACACACACACACACACACACACAAAAGAAAAAACAGCAAAACCTAAAAATCTATTCTGAAATGAAAGGAGAAATATAAATATAAGGGGATCATATAAAGTTCTTACGAAATCCTCTGGTGTGAAGGAAACCTCAACTAGGGAATGATGAGGAACTAATTCAGACAACAAAATTGACTGCTTCCAAAAGTACCAAGTACCCCAAAAACTATAGAGCAGTGTGGTCCTAAGAATGCCCACATCTCAAGCTAATCCCTTTTTTTAAAAAATCATTCAGCATTTCTAACAATACCATTCCACGTACAAATAACAATTCTTAACAAAAGCAAACGTAAGAAGCAGACAATAAGGGATGCAAACATTTAACAAGCAGACAACAAGGGATGCAACCGTTTAACTAGCAGACAACAATGCACCCACTACTTTGCCCGGCTAAAAAGATTCAAACTTTTACTCCCACTGATAACTCAACCAAACAACTGTAGAATTAGCTCTGCCCCAAGTTTAAATTACTAAGCGGTTCGAACCTACAAAACCACAAACCCAGAAAAAGGGAAATACGGCAACAGAACAATCCTAAATCATCACAAAGGAAACACAGATTCAACTTAAAAAGTTCGAATAACTATATGTCAAATGGATCTGAACCATTAGCAGTTCGTAACGGTCGAATTTCACATTTCAATTTGTCACCGCAAAAAAAAAAACCTAAACTTCAGTCCAAATATGAAAACTTTTTGGAAATGAAGGGAGAGAAACTAACCGTAAATGAGCATTTGAATCGAAAAAAGTTGCTTCTGTTGACCTACAAATTTTCCCACCAAAGCCGGACCCTTTGAAGAACTGAATTTATTTGTTTTTTGTGAAAAACCCCTATGAGCCCAAGAACAACCCTAAAATGCCCTCATATGATATAATCTGTAAAATTGGGAAATGAACAGCCAGGCAGGCATGGGCTTGGTTTTATATATTTTTTTTCTATGGATCTTAACTATGGTTACTTTATAAGCATAATTCTTAACTAGGGTTAACAAACCATGGATCTTAACTATAGTTACTTTTTGTGAAAGAATATTCTAGTTACTTTCGTCGGAATTTAAGTTATATACACTGATATTTTAGAAAATGATTTGACTAAATTTATAATTTGGTCAAACAAGAAGTAATTGCTTAGTGGTGTGCAAAAATCAAATCGAACCGATGAAAACGTTATTGATTTATTGTTATTCGGTTATTAGGTTATCAGGTTTTTAATGGTTTCAAAAAAATTATTGGGTTATCGGTTCGATATCAGTTTTTACTATTGAGTTATTGGGTATATCGATAATTCAATAAGACTATAATAATTTACTATTTTACCCCTTCGTAAATATTAAATATTAGTAATTTAATAGTAATAGTACACTATAGCAATACTTTACATATTTCGATCTTTACAATACTTAAGTGATTAGTTATTCACTTTAGTATTTTAGTTTGTAATTAATTAATTATAACTATTGAAAGTTTGTAAACATAATCTACTCTATCTACTTTTTATTAATGTAAATTCTCATTATCATTCTTATCGGATAAACTGAAAATCGAACCATTAAGGACTTAAAATCGATAAAAATTATTTTATTGCTTTAGTATTAAAAATCGAAAACCAATAAATCAAATCAATAATGTATAAAATCGAACCAAACTGACTGATGCACACCCCTAACTATACATGTTTATATACCAAAACAAAAGTATCGTTTGATAGATGGTCAAAGTTATGCAGATGTTAACAATTTGAACTAGTTATGACGGAATTTTGTATTATTTGGTATAATGACTAATTATGTAGGATTAAGTTATTCATATATTTGTTATTTTATCTTAAGTATTGCATAAAATAATATATAAATTTCTTCATAACTTATATATGTATTAGTTAAGCGGATTTCAAAAATATTAAACCAAACACAATATTAGGTGTGTTGAATTTTATAATTAAAAGAATGGTGTTATCAAACATGATATTACTTGTACAAGAATTTAACATATGAATAACTTAGATCCAACCAACTATCAAACGACCCTTAATATTTACAACTTATAAGCACTTTTAGTTTGATCAAATTTTTTTTATGATTTTAACCCTTCTGTCATTTATATAATCTCCAAATACAATTGCTAAAACATAAGTTTTAATTATTTTTTCATTTCTATTTCTATTATTTGGGAAATAATATTGAGGATATTTCAGCCCCTTCAGTAGAAACTCAAGTACATTAACTGCTTATTATCAATTTCAACACTTTTGTTCATTACTATTTATTATAAAAAAAAATTGTATACATCTAAAGTGTTTTTCTATATTTGATTCTCAACTAATTTAGACAGGTTCTTTAAGATTTGTGATAGCATGTTAGTTACTCTTTTTCCTCCAGTATAGAATAGTTCTTCAATTTATGATCTACCGAGGAACGTCAATGCAGAAAAATATTCTAATTTAAAACAAAAAAAAAGTTACTCTTTTTATTTCACGGATAACTAAAATCCTAGGCTAGAAGATTAGTAATTTCACTTTCTCCTTGAAGTGATTAACTATTGAAAATTTCAACAAAGCCTACATTTAGTTATATACTCTATTGGTGTAAAGATAGTATCCCTCTATGGGTATGTTCTCATTCGTACTCCAAAATCCTAGGCTAGAAGATTAGTAATTCCACTTTCTCCTTAAAGTGATTAACTATTGAAAATATCAACAAAGCCTACATCTAGTTATATACTCTATAGGTGTAAAGATCGTATCCCTCAAAATGTATGTTCCCATTCGTACTCTAAAATCTCTGATGCACTTGGTACACATCAAGGCAAAAGAAAGACGATGCAAAGGATTAGTGTCACATGTACAAGCATCTAAGTATAGATTACTCAAATGAAATAGAAGTCATAATGTCTAGTCCTCAAACAGAACCAAAATATTAAAATGGAATCCTAAGGCTTGCTGGAGACATAAACAGCTACCTCACAAGAAATCTTGAAGTTCGATCCAATAAAAAATAAGTCTAGCAAGATGGACTGGGCTCACAACCTATAAAAATGTAGAATAGGGGCTAAGCATAAAAAAATGGGGTACTCAACAAATTGAACTAACCTAAAGTAAAGTAACGAAGAACACAAGTTACTCCTTAAATCCTAACCACAATCCGGCGAGCTATAACCCTGTACTCGAAAAAGTTCCACCACAATATAATATACAGATCAAAGTAATATAGATATACTCATTTTTAGCAGAGTTTCTCAACACACCAGTATATAAATAGATCCAACACTTACATCAAGATCAAGGATACAATAAGTACACAATCTTATAAACAATATACTACTATATCAATCAGATATGATATGGAGTGAATGCCCTGAGATGTATACAATGCAATGTAATGTCAAATAATTGTGATGCTTGTCTGTCCTATGGTAAATATCCGCTCACAAAATATATGCCTCAGATCGAAATCCATGGGGGTCTCACATAGACTATGTACCCGTGAACATCGCCGTCAAAGACCTCGGCTAATATTCACCGTCCAAAAAAGACCTTGGACCCGTCCAAAAATAACCTCAGACCACCGATATATTACCTCGACTTGACCAGTAAAGACCTCGCCCACCAATTCACATATTTCCTTACTCACATATCGGTCGTAGTCATCACAAGTATCAATGCACAAATAATAATAAATGCAATATGCATGATCATGATCATATCATAATATCAACATCATACTGAACTCAAAGTCTCAATATCATCAATATCTCAATATCATCAGTGTCTCATCATCAACAATATCTCAATATCAATAGTGTCTCATCATCATCAATATCTCAATATATATAATCATATCATAATATAAACACCATCTCGCTATCAACACTAAATGGATCACAAGATCATATAAATTACGAATTCACAAATAAGTTACAACTCAACATATAGCCATATGAATAAGCATTCAATAAGAAAAGTCACGATCAAGCCTAGGATAGTACAGTTCTACCCCAAATACTCAATTTTTATACACATAGGAGCATACAAGGTTCATTCATACTTAACAATAGGTTAGAAGTCCACTTGCCTCAAATAAAGTCTCAAAATTAAGAAGAAATCCCCACTTTCCCCCTCCTATGTTATTCCAAATCACCACAATCTATACAACTATAGCACCACAATCACATAACTAATCTAATGACACCAAAATCAATTATCTCGAAGAGAAAGGGTAAAATGGTCAAAAATTTCATGCCAAAAATCATAGTCAAAATTAAAAATTTATGGATGAAAATGTTCTACATGTAACAATGAATTTGACGGTGAAAACGATTTCAAAAATAGATTTAAGATGAGGGAGAAATCAATGATTTAAGTTTAGTAATTTCATTCCGAAAAATTCTCAAATTTAGAAGTTAAAAGACAAATTAATCAATGAAAATAGTTGAAATAGGTTAGAAAATAGTTACCCAATCAATTTACTTTCAAAACCTCAAACCTCTTCTCTTAGAACGAAGCTTGAAATGTCAAAAATAGTGAAAAATGAGTTAAAATTGTATTTTAAAGAAAGACACTATTTAGGCATCAAAAGTGCTCCACGAATACGGAGACCAAAAAAGGTTGACCCTCCACGAACGCGGCAGTCACTCAGCAAAGTCTGGCCGTTGGATCTCCATGAACACGGCCCATAAGGTGCGAACACGGAGTACTGGTGCCAGATACACCGAAAATAACAATGCACCAGCAACACAACTCAAGCAAAAATAAGAACTGGACCCTTGAGAATTCGTTCAGAACCTCGTGAATACAAACCAAACATAAAATTCTACCAGAAACAACGATCCGGACTAAATAGAAACATCAGAATTCGAACTCGGAACCTTTGTGGCCCCGAATCTGAGAAGGATCATTTAAATTAGTTTCGGACCTAAAAACTCAAAATATTCACAGAACCTCTAAAATTACAACGAGGGCTTTTCTAGCGTTAGTTTCACCTAGGAACTACTAGAACTGACGAAATTCTGATATGAGCTCCGAACCCCGAATGTTGACTAAAGTCAAATCTATGATAAAAATAAATGAAAAATGCAACTTGGGCCTAAAATCTCCATTTTAAATCCAAATTCAGTTCTACAGGTTCTCTTAGACCAAATTCGGCATTTCAGAACTGACGAAATTGACATAATCAAATTCTAACACTCAAAACTCGAAATGATCACAAAACTCAAAATTTTCAACTTTGAGATTTTTAAACTCTTTCTTTTGCGAAACTCCAACTTCTTACAATATTTTCAAAATTCAATTTTAGGACTTATCCAAAAGTGACCCAAGACAACTTACGGGAGTGGCAAAATGATAATTTAATTAAAAATGTCAAAAATGACCTTCGAGGTCATTACACAAAGTATCAAATAATTAATTTAATTATACATAATATTCTCAGCTAAATCAGAAATATCTATGCCCAAAATGAGTACACAAGACCATAATATTAACCAAAGATTTTCACATTTTAGTTAAGAGTTAAGGGTAAAAAATATAGTATTTAAATTATTATCTTTTTAAGACTTTCATATCTTAATTATTATCTTTTTGTATTAAAATGCAGCTCAATGCTGAGTTGATTTACAACATATTTATTGTCTATTAAAAATAAATATTTGACCAACTCAATATTGATGTATGTTTTAATATTAAGAGAGTAATGGCAGAGTTGCAAGCGCTATCATAAAGAACTCAAGTGGGCAGCCGAGAAAAACCTTACCCCCTAAAAATCGATATTGATTCACTTGAAATATCTCAATGATCAAAAAAGGAAATTCCCTCTATAAAAACTTAATTTTTAAATGCAAGTACTTGATGCAACTGCTCAAGGACGGATTTACCTGTATGGAAGGGGTGTCACGTGACACGGCTTCATCAAATTTTTTTATTAAATACACATACACACTTACACACAAACATATATATATATATATATATATACACGGAATATTAAAATATTTAGAAGGACACTACAT
>JAABOM020000075.1:2083848-2096946 GCA_011800125.2 Solanum clarkiae | reverse complement strand
TTGTTCATAATAATAATTTTATTCTTTTCTATTTACTTGTTACAATGAAATAATTTAGGATTCATTAAACTGATAATTAAATTTATATATATATATATATGCATTTTATTTTTGGATTTGTATATGACCAATTGATTTTGAATTATTTATTATATTATCCACAATCATCTATTATTTGATCCTAAATTACTAATTGTGCAGATTATATGATCATAGTCTATATTCAATGAAGCGATATTTTAAGAAGATTTCAAACGTACAAAGTCAAGTTTAACAACTCAAGTTTCAACTTCAATTGATTTGGAGGAAATGGTAATGAGTCAAAAAAATATCAACTAAATGAAGAAATTGATCTAAATTTTATATTATTTAAATAAAATAATACTTTTTTTTCATAAAGTTCACTATTCTAAAGTAAAAGCTTCCTTGATTTTTCTTGTGAACTATCATTGTCTTTAAATGGTGACACGGCTTAGAATATATCCTGCGTACGCCACTGCAACTGCTGGGAGCTCCAAGATGGCATATGTGTTCAGGGAAGAAAATAGAATAGCGAATGTTCTGGCCAATGTAGCTATACAGCAGGAGAATTTTGGTGAATCAAGGATTTTGGAAGTTCCGTCAGTATGTGTCCGACTATCATTACCGGCAAACATTGTAGAAACTACTTTTGCTAGAAAGGTTAATTTGAAAACTTTTTCATCCTAGGCGGAGGTGTGACCTAGATTAACTTGAACTCACAGCCATCAGCTCTACTGGGTAGAGCTGATTTTAATTTGCGTTATACAGTATGAATCATCCTTTGAATCAGAGAGAGAGAGAGAGAGAGAGAGAGAGAGAGAGAGTGATGGTTTAATTTATTTATTTATAATTGAGAGAGTGATGGTTTAATTTATTTATTTATTATAATTATATTTCGGCATAAAAATGTGTGTGTAAAAAAAAATGTCTGCATTTTCCTGAAGAAAAGACAAAGATCACAATTTTACAGTGATTTTCTAATTCGTAAGAAAGGTCACGATTTTACAGTAATTTTCTACTTTGTGTTCACGTATGTTTATAAAATTCAAGAAATTTTTTTGAAAGGGTGAATTAGTAAAATTATCTTCTTATTTATATTTCTTAATATTTGTGTAAAAGAAAAAATGATCAACTAATATGATATAAAAGAAGCAGCTCTTCTAGTATCAATGTATAAACATGTACTTAGTATAACATAGAGTTGCAACGTGCACTGCTAAAGTGTCAGATGATTGACCTAAATATCCATATTTCACTGGAAGCACAGTTTGAATTTACTGTTTTAAAAAGATATTTGTTGCTTTAAAGTTGATACATACGAATAAATAACCTATTTTCAGTTACTAGCATAGCCTTTCGAGTACGCTTTGATAGCTAGAATGAATTGCAACAATTATAATCGTCTGCATAGTAATATGAATTTATTTTGATCCATTCCATTTTCGCTTCTTACTAATACTAAGACATAATTGTATAAAAAAAAAAAAGTAAAGACTAACCATATTGTAATTATACCTGTGCAGAAAACACTAATCTGCAGTTTCACGTTAAAATTCTAGTAATATTTTAATTACCCGGGTGAATTAGAACTTTTAACATAGGACCAGACCTAGAATTATATTTTGGGCCTAACTCACAACCCCAAAAACTAGCGGAAGGAGGATTATCTAAACCAAAGTCTACTCATCTCATTAACTATCAATGTGAAACTTTTCGTCATTCTTCAACACCCTACCTCACATCCAGTACGTGAGCAATTTTTAATATTCGAAGTCCAACATTGAATGAGATGAAACCTACACTGATACCAGGTAAAATTAAGTTATAAACCTAACTCATCTCATTAACCACCAATGGAAAACTTTTTGTCATGGTACCTGAGCATCAACTTCTAACATAAAACCACAATACAACACTCTTGCATCCGTACATTGGCATGAGCGTGCGCACACATCATGTCAGAGCAGATATTTGCTCGTACATAGTTTTTAACATAAAATCACACTCGCGCAGATAATGGCATGAGCATGCATGTACAATTTGTAGGAGCAGCCATTTGCTCTTGCATAGTTTTAACACGCATTCCACGCACTGGAAAAGTTCCTTCCGCCAGGAAAACTCATCTTACATAAAGGCAGATGACAAAAAAACTTGGCCCATGCTTGGCAAATACTTCCAGTCAATTTACCAACTTGGTTTGCAACTTAAGTTGGCTATATATAACGATCACTTCCAAAAAGTAGCACGCCATTCTTCATTATCTTCTTTTCTTTGAAAGATCACACTGCATGGAAATCCTTCAATTGTTCCATGCAGCCACTTATTACTTAAAAGCACAACTATCAAGTTTTTTCTACTTTTAACTACATTTCACAGTAAAGTTTTTCCAGATAGTACCCCCTCTACAGAAATAAAGACAACTCACATGCACAGACACCTTAAATACAACCAGTTTAAACTGAATGGAAAAATAATGCAAAGAAATGAATAAAAAAATCGCGGCCTCCTCTGATGCGATAGTCAGCAATTTGCATTGGCAAATGTCCCATTGAGGCAACCTTGCTCCAGAAAAGGCAGCTGCAACATCAACAAATCCTTCAACCTTGCTGGCTCCAGAAAAGGCAGCTGCATCAACAAATCCGTCAACCTTGCTGGCTCCAGAAAAGGCAGCTGCAACATCAACAAATCCGTCAACCTTGCTGGCTCCCCTCTGGTTCAGCCTTTTTATGATTGAACTTCACCACAATGCAGGTAATATTATCAGCACTTCCCCGAGTAAACGCAGTTTCGGTCAGCTTCCTAGCAGCCGCTTCTGGTTCTTCTTCTGCTTGTGCCAGTGAAATAGCATCCTAGAGGGGGACAACAACAGCACTAAACTCAGAGATGACATCTAAAGAGGTCATCCACAAGGAAGGACAAAGCCATTTCAGAAGTTTAGGCTTTGAGCTGACAACAGGAAAAAAAATCTCCCAGAGTCCTGGGATATAGCCTAAATATCGTCAAGTTACGCTCCACTTGAAAGGACGACAGAAAACAGTGTGACTCAGTCAGAAATAAGAAGAGGGGAAGGAAGAAAACTAAAAGTAAAGCAAGCATGCATCATGCACAGGACTTGCCTCATTTGGTACCACATCCCAGAGTCCATCACTGGCAAGCACAAGTAGTTCTAATTCCTCATCAATCTCTTGATCCTGAAACATATTGAGACACGATAAATGTAAATATCAAATGCCTTCAAGGCTCCAACACATGTGTTTCGTAAGTAAATCCTTCCATCTCCGCAGGCTGTTCGTCCTCCTATCATCCCATAACCCAATTTAATTAATTGCTAAATTCTTTATATATACATTTTGCTTTGGTTCGATGCTTTGCAGATTTAAGTTTTCTGGGACTCAATTGCCAAAAAGGGAGTGTCAAATACTAAACCTTGGCAACTGACAAAGATTTCTAAGATGTGGAGATTGCAGTTCTCATTAGCAGTTTATTAGGAAGCTGCCGGTTTTGTAGCCCAAAAAAAGGAAAAAGAATGTTATCCACAAACCCAAGTAGTTAAGTCCTCTTTGAATAGGAATTGTCATAGAGTTCAAAAGACTTTTCCTGTTTAGCCAAATAAGTATAATGCATAACAACCTCACACAGGGCTTTAGCCACAACAGCAGCGCTAGATGAGCTTGTTCATGAAATGCAAGTGTCAGGTGTAAATTGCAACACACACTTCCCCAGTTATCTTAACTCTTAACAATCCCTAGAGCACATAGACTGACCTGCACCTCATTTAGGCTTTCCATGCCAGTGTATGGAAACAAAATCATTGCAATAGATGGTGACTGCTTGTGGGCAGGCCCGCGGGTCTTGACAGATGGGATAGGACATCCCAAACCAATTGCACAAAATTAAAAAAGAAGTTTTTGCTTTTTTGATCCAGAGGGAGAGCAAGGTAGTACATGTGCCCCACCCACCGTCTCATCTAAAGAAAAGACAACTATAAGTGTAGCTAAATCTACCTGGATTTCAGGTTCAGCAACGACAAATTGCTTCAACATCCGGTTACCAAATGCACGCGACATCGCTAATACACCTCCAACTCTCCAGGTGCCTGATAATACAGAAACAGAAGGAATAAATGGTGTATAACCGAGGTACTTCTCATGGAGGTCTCACACAGATTTATAACCAAATAAGACAGCACCAAGGGTCCATTCACCTAATAAGACATTCACTAAATGTGAGAACATCGGGTCTAATGCTTAGAAGAATAGATTTGACTTTATTCCAGCAGTAAATAGGGTTTTCTGAGAAACAAATAGTTCGCTAGATAAATGCAAGTGAACATTACCACTTATGCAAAAACATCAATTTCCATATGAACATCTCCTCAACTCCCATGCACTAAAAAAACATCAATTTCCATATTAACATCTACTTAATTCCCATGCACTAAATCCTTCATAATCGTAGCATGCAGACATGCAACCACATTTTAATACAAGTATAAGAGTAACTTGATTCTCCCATGATCCATGCCACTCAGCCATATCTTACCACCACCGACAGAATGGAAAATACAAACTGGAGCACAGTGGAGAAATTCAATCCAAACTTCACGAAAAGAATGAAATATTCTCAACTAGCTTCTTCATTCTAAGAAGACGAATAGTTCATAAGATGGATACAACTGGACATTACCATATAGGCAAAGCATCTATATACAGATGAACACCTCCTTAGCTCCTATGCACTAGATGTCTCATAATGCTAGCATGCACTACCACATTTTAACACAATTCAACAGTACTTGATTCCCAGATGACCTACAACTGCTCCACCCAATCTACCCCACCTACAGAATGTGAAGAAGAAACTGGAGGACACTTTTATGACAATAATGAAGTCTCCTTGTTTTAGCTTTCTTCCATCCTTCATAGTTTGCAGACATTTCAAACCTCTATTACACTCACAAAGCCTAAAAATCTTCCCTTTGACACTGGCCGCACCAGAGTGATATTACATCAATGTGAAACATGAGGACATGCAAATTGAATCTTTATTAGCGTTAGTGGAAACGGGCCCAAAAAACCGTCGGGAGTATTTGAAAAGGTTTAAATATACCCCTCATCCACCTTTTTGGCTAAAAATACCCCTCAGTTAACCTTTTCGGCCCATATTTCCTTACAACTAACAGCTTTTTTGAAAAAAAAAAAATTATTATTTGGCATGTTCCTATTGGAACAAAGTAAATACTAACCCATTGAATTTTTTCCCACCCGCTTTGACCCATATCAATAGCTCCATGTCCAGATCCAACTAAAAGATGCATTACCAAAATAAAGGATAACTGATCGATCTCTTTCTCCCTTAACCCTAATATCTTTTTTCTTTCTTCCATCTTTCCTCCTCCAACAATTTCAAGATTAATTTCAAATCAAATGGTCAAATTTTAGAAACTCGTAGCCCCGAAAACAGAAACAATGACTTACTTGATAGCGAGAAGACTTTCGAAATCAATACAAGTGCACCAGAAATTTGACCATTTGATTTGAAATTAATCTTGAAATTGTTGGAGGAGGAAAGAGGGAAGAAGAAACAAGATAATAGGGTCAAGGGAGAAAGAGATCGATCAGCTATCCTTTATTTTCGTAATGGGTCTGAGCTATTGATATGGGTCAAAGCGGGTGGAAAAAAATTCAATGGGTTAATATTTACTTTTACCCGATAAGAATGCCAAATAATATTTAATAATAATTATTAATTTTTAAAACGAGCTGCTGTTGTAAGGGTAAATATGGGCCATATGGGCCAAAAAGGTCAACTGAGGGGTATTTTTAGCCCAAAAAAGGTGGACGAGGGGTATATTTAAACCTTTTCAAATACTCCCAAGGGTATTTTTGGCCCCCTTTTCCGTTAGCTAAATAATTTCTTACAACACTTTTAATGCATCAGAAAATTCATTATGATGTTCCATTTCTGACAACCCACAAGACGAAACTTCAATTAACAGGCAAGCAAACACAATTTTGAGTACATTTTATAGGTAGAGAAAATTCCTCACCAGCCCACATTACAACACCTCCGGCACTTTCAATTCTCCTCCGCTCATCGGTTCTATTTGGCTTATGATCATCAGAAAGAGGAATTGCTGTCAACATAAAACTGAACTTGTTAGAAGTCTAGTCAAGGTGCTAGTTACTCAAGATTGAATGCCATACAATATGATGAGTGCAATAAGTGAGCAACAATAACATAAGAGAAAAACATACCATACAAAATACAGCATATGGCATAAGAGAATGGTAAGCTTTCAGGAGTCTGATGGATATTCATTATTTATTGCTTCAGTTTCAAGCTATATTCTCAGTAACATTTTACCGACGGAAAAAATGGAAAACCTATGTAGTTGTATTCAATTGCTTAGTTATTATCTTGTTTTACTTTGCATGTGTACTTTCAACATCAACATCAACATTACCCTAATGCCTCGAAGACTCCCACCCATTGCGGGGTAAGGGGGGTCGGATGTACGCAGCCTGACCCCTATGTTTAAAAACATAGCGCGACTTTGCATGTGTACTTTAAAGGACAAAAAACTTTGATTAATAGAAATCAGATAATCTAACCACCAGTATCACGTTTTTAGATGAAGCAGAGATACTATACACTATTGAAAGAATCATCCCCCACCCCCGGCAGCTGCTGAAACTATCTGCCACTATTTCTGTTCTCAAATTACAGAACACTTCAAGCCATTATGAATCTGATGTTACCTTTTCCACTCTTTGATATTATAGTCCGTGAGTCTCCAACATTGGCAACATAGAGATGGTTACCAACTAGAACTGCTGTTGAAGCAGTTGAACCATCATCTCGGAAAGTATCTTTTTCAGAGTCCAAGAAGTCCATATCTGTTTGTTGATATGTTTCACCTGCAATATGACGAAAGTAATCTATAAATCTTTAACAGCATTAGATTTCAAAAAGGAGATACATAGACAGAGAGGACAGCGAAGTTTCCAAGTTATAGTATTCTTCAATTAGCGTGTTGTTCAAGTACATTGCCCTTGCCATGATCATGCACTGCACACTTCAGATTTCATGGAAGCATAAATATGTCGCACTTTGATATGTTAGCTTCAATGGACAAACAGCACATTTCCAGTACAAGTGTAAAGCACAAAAGTGGAGATGCAAATTATGCATAGATAAGACAACAAATAAAACTCACTTATGGCCAACTTGGTGTCTGTTGAAAATGATGGATGTTTCATTAGATTCTGAAAGAGATGTCCCTTCAGAAACTCAGCAGCTCGGGAACCACCATGGCCTGCAGTAACAAGACATGACGAACAACAACGTGATAAACAAGACATGATCATAAGAAAAAGTCAAAATACATCTTTCTCAAGACACAACTAAGAGCAATGCAAACACAGAAAAATAAAAAATAAAAAGGAACGAAAAATGCTTATTCTACCTAGTCTGCAGAGATGTAAGAAGACATAAATAAAGAGCAATGCAGATACACAAAAAAGATAAGAGAGATGCTAATTCTACCTCGCCTGCAGAAGAGTAAAGAGTTCTATCAATCAAACGTCTAAAAAGGAGGCAAAGTCGTCACATGCTCATAAAAGTGGTCATTAGTTGCAACAAAAAGATAGAAAACACACAGTTTATAGACTGGAAAACTGTTTAGCGAGCTTCCAAGTAAGAGCAATTGAATAGCTCTGGCTAAATGGAATTTCCGTTTTTCAGAAACCATAGAGGTCATGATTACTCTTACGCTGAAGACCACCTCTCCCCAAGGTCCCCAGTGGAAAAAAGTTAAAAGTAATCAGATCGAGGGGTATGTGATTTTAGAAAGGAGTACAAAACTCTCCCTAGATGGACATTTCATTAGTTCCATCCCATTAAAGCGTCGTCCTCTCTTGAACTGCAGGTAGCATTTGCATTACAACCACATTTTGATGTTGCTTTAGTTTTTGTATGGTTTTATTTTTGGATGACAACATGAACATAGATATGGGTTTTGATTTGTTAAGGAAGAACCAAGTTGTGTGTTAAAAGAGCTGCTTTTAGGAAAGAACCTTCGGGGTAGTTTTTGCTTTTAGGAAAACAGAACAACTCTTTCCAGCACAATAAAAACAATAGCTGTTTGTTTTCGAAAATAAAACAATCTGTTGTCAGGAAAATAACTATTTTTTCTGTAAAATAGACAAACCCTACATTCCCCATTTCATGAAAACAATAGCTACAACCATGTATCCATGCAGCCACTAAGCTACTAATAGAAAGACAGAAAATAGCAAATACAATCTTCAAGCATGACGATTCATAAGGCTTGATTTATCATTCATTATTTAAATACTAAATCACACTCCAACCTAAAGGATTAATTGACAAGTTCTAACCATCAAATATCCCAAATAAGCAAACTGTCTTTCCATCAACTTCGGAAGTTTTGATGTCATAAAAATCCTCCATGGTGGCCCTTTTCCCTCTAAAGCTTGAATAACCACAACTCAGTTTTCCATCTTCACTGCCAAGCAAGAAAGGAGAAAAATAAGCATGAGTTTTTCTTCAGAAAAATTTGACAAGTATGAGCTGCTCATAGCAAAATACAGATGAACATCATATACATGTACGTAAACACGGTGATAAAAGTGAAATTTGTATTTATGCCTATTCAATATGAACATCATGTATCTAGTTAAGCTCAAAACCTTGATCGTCATATCAACCCCTTGTATGGCAAGGGTAAAGAAAAAATCCAAGGAGGAAAAGTTTCCTCTCAGTCGATCATCAATACTAGAGGCAGTTAGATACTCTTCACCAAATTAGGAGTTAAAAAATAAAACTTAGCATACAAAAGCTTGTGATTTTTAGATGGGCAGATCAGGAATTCTATATCACCGAGGCAATCTTCTAATAGTTTTGGAGGATTTTCTGCATATGAATATCTCTAAGTTCTTCTTATTGATTTTTCACAATGGTCTACTGGAACTTAAAAAGTTTGGTACATCTCAAGAAACACAGGCCTAAAAGAAAGACTCATAAACAATCTATTCTTCCATCATAAGTAGAATATTGATGTATCAAACCCTGTTTATAAAGACTTAAGTCACGCATCTATACCCTGCAGAAGCAAGTTATGAGCCAAAAGCTGACAACTTGTGCTAAGATGAAAAGGCCAAGGTAAACAAAAAAGCAGCTTCTTTAATGATCTAGTTGAGGAAACTGATGAGAGTGAGAGTAACACTAAACTATATATAGAATATCAGTTCTCCACCAGTCAGCCCCTACCGCATGCTAACTTATTTGTTATTTTTGGGCATCAAGTGCCGGCTAATATCTAGCTTGGAAAACACAGGTCTTGTTAGCTAATTCACATGCGAGGATACATGTTAAAGGAAACTAATTCTTGTACAAGAATTGCACAACTCATCCCATTTGACATCTGGGTGATGATCAAGTCAAACGTTGTGAGCACATATCACAGCCACAAGAGAAACAAAGTCACGAAGCTTCATGGAGCTTATCAGCACCATGCCGGGCAATGTATGTGTTTTACGGCCTACATAAGCCGGGAGGATGCTAAATGGAAACTGCCAAGACAGCTGTATTTTGCATCAGAAGCCTATGATCCATGACAGCTCCATCAGCTAAAACTAGTATTGGTTATCTTGCGATAATATATATTCATGGATATAACATTACAACAGTCTGGAAAGGTAGACAACAATGTACATCTGCTAAAAAGATCACCTCTTCCATCCTCCACTGGCGTAACCACCGCTATCATCCTTCTCCAGTGAAACGTCAACAACAGGTCCCCCTTTAGCAGTTGCACCAGTATCCACCATCATCGTTCTCTTCGTTGTATATACACTATTCCAAGAATAACTTATGCTCCGAGTTGCATTCAAACTTTTAATAAGCTTGATAAATTGCCTTCCCTCAATGTGCCTATAAATATGCCCAGCTTGAAAATCCACAAACCTTACGCAACTATTGCATAACATCTAAATTTGATTTCCATATAAGCTGCCTGAATTTGAAGCTGAAAAAAGAAAAACGGCACCTTTGTTCATCAGATAATCCATTAAACAAAATTAAGACCAAAGATACCTAAAAAAAGATTTAAAAAATTGCAAAACTTGTTTAAGCTGACAAAACTAGAAATCAAAACTCAAGCTCTTAGGGTTACTGCATTATTTTATCCCTTATTTTTCTCAAGTGAGAACACATCAAACTCTACTTATGCCGCCACCTGTTCCCGAATGAAAAGTTCACACCCAAAAACTGATCAAAAGCCATCATTTACCACCTCTATCTCTTGCTGCGCCCTAATTAAGCATTTAAAGAAGCTACAAGTAGACAAACAATTAAACCATTCACACAAATTCTCAGCCAATTCAAAGTTAGAAAAAACTAATTATTATTGTAGCATCTCCACTTCGATTCCTACTTAAGAGGATCAGAAAGAGAGAGGAAAAATTAAGAAACATGACGGATCTGATCTTACAATCAAAAGAGTAGATTCCGTGAATCTCAGCTAGATCCATAGCCTCGAAACTTTTTTAAAAATCAACCGATTTCATCAAAGGTAATAAAAATTGAATGTTAACAGATCGATGAACATTCAATTTCAGGTCTACAGAAATCGGAATCGAATGACGTAAAAGAGAAAGCAAAGCACAGAAAGATCGTCGAATATCCAGAACCAGATTCACGAATCAGCTTCAACTTTTTCCTCGATCCATAAATTAAATATATATACACATATATATATATATATCAATCGAGCGAGAGACAGAGACACACACAGAGAAATCAAAATCGAAGCGCTTTCTCAATCCAGAAAGCTGAAAAAGAAGAAGAATCTGAAAACCCTAAGCAGAGAGAGGAAAAAAAAAGCGAATGATGATAATAAGGAGTGTGTGTGAAAATGAGTGAAAATGTGTATATTGTGAAGTGGCGAAGGAGAGAGAGAGAGAGACTTACTCAGATACGAGAGAGACGGCTGGCGCTGAGAGAGAATGGCAACGTGGCGTTCCACATGCATCCATACTTTGGTACATGTTATAATCCAGTGGGCTTTGGACCCACCGGTTATTGTAACGCCAGATCCAATACTCTTTTTTTGAATTATTTTTCTACAACTACGAGCTTACGTGGACATGATTCCTCTTGGTACTTCCATGCCTTTTTTGTGTAGACAACTTCACTCAAATGGAATCTCAAGAATTGGTATTTTTTATCAACTACTGTAAATAAAAATGTGCACCACCATCATACTTTCCTATTTAACTTCATGTTCTTGATAATTTGAAAATTACATTATATTTTATCTAAGAATCTCTCTACATAGATTTTTTGGCCTAATTCTACCTTTTTCCAACCTCTTCAACTTTTTTGTTGGAGTATTTGTATATCTCCATTTTACATGTTTAAATCATTGCAATTTTTATTTTTATCATTTTATCTATCACGGAGGTTACGTTTATCTTACTCAAATAACATCATTCTTAATCTTAGTTTTTAGTATGTCCATGCATCTATCTAAGCATTCTTATTTCACAACATGTATCTTTTTAATATAGGAGTTTTTAACTGGCTAGTACTCTGCCCCGTACAATAATGTCAGTCTAACCACCACTCTAGAGAACTTATCTTTAAATTTTTTATGGTACCTTTGTATCACACAAGACTACAGAAGTAAGCCTTCACTTCATCCATATTGCACTCCCCTAAACTATAAACTCGAGGTAGTTGAAATTATTTTTCTTAGGGTAGATTGTGTGTCGTGCCATAGATTGTGTGTCGTGCCTCATTTTTCATGCCTTTATGGTATATAACATCATTAATTTTGCACCCTATATACTCATTTGATCTTGCTCAATGTGAATTTAGAATTTGTCTCCACAATTTCAACTTAGCATTAACTCTATTGTATATTTTTTACTCAATATTATGTCATTCGGTCCGCAAATAACATGCACTAAAATATTCGATCTTAAATATACCACGTCAATTATCCACCACTAAGGCAAATTAAATGAATTAGTATTTGGTCTCTGGTGCAACCCTATCTCTCTAAGAAGTTCTCATCCAAATTTTGACTCTATCATACATATCTTTTATCACTCTACTGTAAGATAATGGTATATCTCTAACCCCTATGAATCTCCTGAGAAGTTTTCTTGAGACTTTGTTGTAAGTCTTTTCAATATCAATCAACACCATATATCAAATAGAAACTAGTATTCGATGAGTAAATCAATGAAAATGAACGAAAGGATTAAGGAGTACCTGTTGCTTTCTAAAAGCGAGTAGATGTTTTATCAGACGCATTTAAAACTTTAAATTAAAAGCATCATTAAGAATCGAAGGAGTAATGCTCAGCGTGACTAATTTAGATTTATAATGTGTATGAAATGGAGGCGTAGCATTATAGTAATGTGTTCAATGAACTCACAGTTTTCGATGCTAAACAGAAATCTTTGTGTACAAATTTATTAAAATTATACTCCTTTCGTTTAAAAAAAATAATCTAATTTGGTCTGATATAGAGTTTAAGGAGATAAATAAGATTTTTAAATTTTGTGGTTCTAAATTAAAGTTATATCAAATGTACAAAAATATTGTTTAATATCGTGATCTTAAGTACGTCACTTGAAAAGCTTAAATTAAAATATTGCCCAAAAAAATATTTTTTTAAACAGACCAAAAAGGGATGTTATTCTTTTCAAAATAGGGGGAGTAATAAATAGTAATATGAACTAATTGTTTTACAACTATAATGACTTCATCACAAATAATGTTAAAATTGAATGCGTAACATTCAATCTAAATTTTGCCTTAGACGTGAAATCTAAATAATTAAAGAAAATCAAAAGTATGGGGAAGAATTTTTAAGTAGACTATTTTTTTAATTTTTCATTTGATATTTAATATTTATATTGAAAATGACTAAATCAAGATCAGCTAAGACAATAAATAAATTTATTTTTCTAATAATAAATAATTGTAAGGATCCGGACTTCATAAGGTCTTAACGAGGCAAGAAAAATGATTTTCATGTGT
>JAABOM020000075.1:2046883-2064496 GCA_011800125.2 Solanum clarkiae | reverse complement strand
ATAATTTAGGGGTTAGACATAATCAACCTATTACACTTTTCTCTGTAGCACGATCTAAAGAATGGAAAGAAGTAACAACTCCTAAATGCCACATAGCCTCTTGCTTATAAATGTGGTGCACAACATATCGATAAACAAGATTCTACATAGAAACGGCTTTGTAGACTCCCTAGGATCACCTGCTCTGATACCACTTCTGTCACGCCCCAAACTCTTGTAGGGCGGACCGGCATTCGTTGCTGATAAGGCTCGAGAGAACCAACCTGTAACTATATGTGTTCTATACATATTATAAGGGGTTTATATGATTGACATGCCTTTAAGATAAATAGTGATAACAAGCCAAAAGGAGATGCATATGACTAGGCCGTTGGGGCCACGCTGTCTAAAGTGTGAGACACGACTTCACTGAGCTTTACATAGTCTACAAAGCCTCTAAAGAGAGAGAAACATCTGATAAGGGTTGGGACAGGTCCTGCCTCAACTAACAATATAATATAAACATATGAGCTCTAGACATGTAAAGCTCTGAAGCAACCTGATTCTTGGTAATGACAGCTAAATGTCCTGTACTCCTACTGGGGAGATCTACTAGCACCTGTACCTGCAACATGAAATGCAGGTCCCCCGTAAGGGATGTCAGTACTAGATAATGCACCGAGTATGTAAGGCAGGATATACTGCATATAAAGTAACAACTCAAACGCAACCATGCATCTGTAGAAGATCAGGGACCACCCTTAGTTCTACTGTGGAATCATGTACTTTATGTTCTTTATATCACTTTACCTTTACTATAACATCTGTACTGTAAAATTTGTGCACAGCTGTAAACAAATGACCAACTAAGTAGTAGTGAAACTGTATCGGGTTCGTCACTGGCCAGGTTATACTCAACCCCTCGGGCTACCCCCCTGATAGGATCGTCGCCTGGCTAGGTTATACTCAACCCCTCGGGGCTACCACCTACCGAAAACTGTATATTTTATCTTTCAATTACCTTTGAGATGATTCTTTTAGTGGCCATAATATTGGAGCCGTAGGACTGTATATGTAGCATATGACATGTAGATAATCATATAAGACAATATGACGAATAAAAGAGTACGTTGGATAAACAATGAAATGCATGTGAAATGGAACAACTTGTGAACTTTATTTTGTAACAAGAACTAAGGTAACTTGGTATTCAAGCATGTATGTAGTTTTAAAGATGACTCTGTATGGGATTATATGAACATGTACAAGAGGGGAGACATAGTTAATAGTTATGTTGGAGTTGGTGAATGCCTTTATGTACCAAGGACAGATCTATGTTTCATGCCAAGTGATACGAAATCAAATAACCTTACATACCTCGTCGTTGGACCTCTTTACTATCTCAAAACAACCTTCCCTTCCTTCAAACAGTTATCTAAAACATAGTAGGTGATAAAACTAGTATTAACAGCCAATATATACCCCTTGGCATCCCTATCACATAAGAAAACAATACATGGGCAGCAAGCGGGTGTTTATAAATCCGGGCGCATTCCTTTAACCTTTACGCCCCTAATCGTATTTTCTAATACACATTAGCATGTACACATCATGTACAGACTATTTTAAGTCCATAACAGCCTTACAACAGCCCACAAAGCACAACATATCACAACTCCACGCAATCTAAAAACGGACAGCATAACGTTACCTTTCCTCGCTACCTTTCGACCTTAACAATTCCAAATAGGTTCCAACCTTAACCTAATTGTTCCAGCAACATTTCTACATGCAACCAGCTATAAACCAGTTTCAGCATAGCCACAAATCAGTTATTAAGGATATGAAGCAACAGCTTGCTCTCCAACAGTCCACAAGTTCATATTAAGCACATAATTGCAACATCATATAACGACTCACTTTTGTGGACTATAAAAGTAGTTAATCAGCATTTTTACACTACTGTAAAACCAATATTTATTGCATAATTAAGTAGTTATACATAATAAAGCTAGCCAATAAGAGGAAAACCTCTTAATTAACAAGAAAAGTACACAAGAACCCTTAGTATACAATCTGTCCAGAAATTCCAGTACCAACATACTAACATATATTCTTGTTTTTCATAAGAAAACTATACTAAACACATGTGTAAACTTACTTACCACTTACTTAAAGGTTTAGGGCTTCTACAAGAACCCTAGGAGAGTTATTTAGCTGCTTTGCAAGGTGAACAAAGAAGAACAATAAAGTTGGGAGAAAGCAAAAATTTTCCAAGTTAAAAGTGAATGGATATTTGCTGCTTATGACCCCTCTTTATGCTACTACTTTGTCCGACCTTCTCTTGGTCTTTTTCCCATCTTACACCATACATTAATAAGCTACTTATCCAGTATCTTGTCCATTAAACTTGGGACAAAATGGTTCTCCAAGTTGATGGATTTGGGCTCCCTATTCTGCCAACATTTCTTACTTGGTTTTGGGCCCAAAGTATCCAAGAGTTATGATGTATTTGGGCCTTTATTATTATCATCCTTGGGATGTAAATATAGTCCATATGTGATGTTAAATCATGGCTGAAAGTTACACCCTTAACACAAATTTTATTCATACTCAGACTTGGACAATTTAAGCTAAGCAAGTAGCTGACTCACCTATTTGCTTCCTACGTCCTACAAGCACCTCAATTCTCTCACTTCATTTTAAGGACATAATCTCCTCACTTCGATAGAACACATGTATATACTCGACCCTCTTAATAGCTAGACGCACATATAACCCATTAACACGAGATTTAAGCACTTTTGAAAATTAGCGCTAGTTTGACCAAACCATGTCATGTTTAATTTGAATTGTACTAGTATTGTAAGGTGTGGGGTGTTACAACTTGCCTATCTAAAATCTGAACTGGAACCTCCTCATAAGTCAAGTTACTCTTAACAGCACCCACAACATCAAGATGCACAATAGCACTAGGATTACCAACACATTTTCTCAATCTAGAGACATGAAACACCGGATGAACCAAATTCATTTCACTAGGCAACTTCAACTCATAAGCTACCTTGCCAACCCTCTTTATAAACTCAAAATGACAAACATATCTTGAAATCAACTTCCCCTTTTATCAAAACGGGCCACACCTTTCATTGGAGAAACTTTGAAATAGACCCAACCACCCACCTTGAGTTCAAGGTCTCTCCTTCTCACATCAACATAGCATTTTTGATGACTTTTGGTAGTTTTCAACCTTTCCCTAATAATCCTAACCTTCTCAAGAGCCTCCATAACTAGATCTGATCCTAATAAATCTATCTCTCCAACCTCAAACCAAACAACCGGTGATCTACAACATCTCCCATAAAGAGCCTCATAAGGAGACATACCAATGCTAGAGTGATAACTATTATTGTATGCAAATTTAATCAAATAAAAATGGTCATCCCAATTATCCTTACGCTCCAAGACACAAGCGCTAAGAAAATATATTCAAGTATTTGAATGGTTCTTTCGGCTTGGCCATCCATTTTAGGGTGAAAGGTCGTACTAAGGTGAACATTTGTACCAAGACCCCTTCAAAAAGACCTCCAAAAGTATGAAATGAATTTTGCACAACAATTTGATATGATGGACAAAAAACCCCGTGAAACCTAACTAACTCATGGATGTACAACCTTGAATACCTTTCAGTCCCATATATGGTCTTAACCGGTAGAAAGTGAGTCAATTTTTTCATCCTATTAACCACAACCCAAGTGGAATCAAAACCCTTTCTAGTGTTGGCAACCCAACCACAAAATCCATATTAGGTTAGGTCACCAGGTCTTTGATATTTGGCTTTGACTTGTTGACAACTATGGCAACCGAAAATGAATTTGGCAATGTCCCTCTTCATGCCTCCCCACCAATACACATCCCTCAAGTCTCTATACATTTTTTGGAACCGGGGTGGATAGAATTAGAAGAATTATGGGCCTCATAAAGGATCTTCTCCCACAAATCACCAACACAAGGCACACATAATGTACCTTGGTACCTAAGGGCACCATCTCCCCCTTGGGAGAAAACCTCTACTTTGCCCTCTTTCACCAAGGGCTTCAATTCAAGTAAGAAAGAGTCAAGATCTTGTTTTACTGTCACCTCATCAACCATTGAAGACTTAGACCCATCAACAACAACAACACCATCATCAGCAACCTCTTCAACCTAACCCCCAATCTAGCGAATTGATGCACCTCCTTAGGCATTTCCTTATCACCACCATCAACATGGGCTAGGCTACCTGTACAACCCCTGCTCAAAGCATCCGCCACCACATTTGCCTTAGCAGATGACAGTGCACACTCATAACATAGTCTCTAAGAAGTTCTAACCATCTTCTTTGCTTCAAGTTGAGATCTTTTTGAATGAAGACATATTGGGGGCTCTTATGATCGGTGAACACATCCACATGCACCCCATAAGAGTAATGACGCTAAATCTTTTATGCAAACATAATAGCGACTAACTCTAGATCATGGGTAGGGTAATTCCTTTAATGTACATTAAGTTGTCTATAAGTATAAGCTATGAACTTCTCATTTTGCATCAACAGACAACCCAAACAAACTCGGGAAGCATCACAATACACAACAAATCCCAATTTTAAGCCTAGGGCCTACACATGGCACAGGGAAAGGGGAACCCGAAGGAACCCCAAAAAAGCCTCTTGACTTATCATTACACATCATCGATTACGGAAGCATATAAAATACATAAAGAGTAATAATAGGGGTAAAGGGCTAGGGAAAGATCTTGCACAACATCATAATCAAGAGAAAAGAGTCAAACTCATATCATAGATACATAATATGTCCAATAAGCACCTCTAATACATAGATAAGAGCGGGGGTGAAGATAAAGTAATCGGAGTCACCCTCATAATCAAAATAGAACATAAATAAGAGTGTCTCAATTCATAACAAGAGCAACATAAAAGAAGGTCCTTGAAGTGGAGGACTCACCAACTTCCTTGAGTAGTACCGAACTAACCACATGGAGGAAGAGGATGATCAACTTGGGCACTGGTTCCTACATGGTGGTATCATGTAGGCAAGAGTATATGTTAGTACGTTTAAGTAACTCATGCTCATTTAGGATATCATAATCGAAATGCATATTAATAGGCAATAGCCATAACATAACAATATAGCATATATGATCAATGAATACGTAAAGCATGCTTAAGTAACTCATGCTCATTTAGGATATCATATGTATAGTAGAAACCAAGCTATGTTTCCAAAGTACAAATCCCTTGGTAGGTTGGTGATGATGCCACCCCATCACTTAGGTGGTGAGGTACAAAATCCTCACGAGATTGATGAGTACAAAACCCCAATTTATCTTGATAATGATGCTACCCCATCACCCTGGTGGTGAAGTACAAAATCCTTCATTAGGTTGATGAGTACAAACCCCTATCTTGGTTAATCGGGCTCTTGGTACTACTGGATTGGGAATGGTCTAATGCAACACTTTATATAGGATTCATCATATAGATAAGCTCATTTGATCATTATAATATCATTAATATCATATCTCATGCTTTGGACCTTCAATTCCTCAAGAAACCACATTCAGACATTTTATCAAACACTTAGAGGGTGTGTAATGCTATTATAAAACCATGACATATAGAGATGAAATTATGCAATAAAAACTCCTCATCACATCTTACAATAGATTCAAGATTTATGGCTCAAAGCATAGCAAAACAGTCACAACTTTACATAGCTCTAACATAGTTCATAGACATGTTCATACTAGTAAACCCAATTATAAAATCAACTTTAAATCATGCAAATTGAGTAAAAAGGAGATTAGGGCACCATGGGTCCAATGGTTGAAATTCATATATCTTAGCTTTGAGGAAGCTCCTGATTATGATTGAATATGGAGGCATGATGTTTGAAGGAAATCCTTAGTTCCGAATGAGGGTTTTGAGACTTGAATTTGGGAGTGAAAACATGGCTAAGGGTTTGAGAGGATATTGGGGAATGTTTAGGATGATATGAGGGTAAATTATGACTATGTATAGGTAAAAGCACATTTGGGAACACTTAGGCCCAAGACACAAAATTCTTGGACCTAGATAGAAAAACTAGACACAAAAATTTATTGAAGCACGCCCTTGGCACATCGTGACAGGGGCGCATATCGTCTATGGAAATCACATTTTTGCGACTTTCAAATTTTGCTATGGTTGCTCTTAAATTGAGGTTAGACCTTTATTCCCCTAATTTTGACCCCTAAACGAGAATATGAAGTAGAATTTTTGATATCACACATGAATTTTGAGATATATGAAATTTAAAATTTCAGGCATTTTGAGGAATATTTTCGGGCACGTTTTGGGGTCTTTTCAGCAGAGGAATATCAAGAGGAGCTCCAATCCCTACATAGTGATACCATATAGTCATTAAGTATGTATTAGTACATTTAAATGTACTAAGTATATAGGATGCAATGCAGAAAGATATAAGCCAATATAGTTAAAATGAATAGTAATAGGCAATAAATAAGTGGGACCTCAATATGGCATGCATGTTAATTTTTGAAGTAAAACATGTTTGTAAATTATTCATCTTTCATAGAACATAACACATATGTGGAAAGATATCTTAACCGACAAAGAATAAGGCCAAGCAAGATACAACTTGGAATCCCGATAATTACCCCTCAATAGTAAAGAAGTGGTCTACTTGCCAAGGTAAACCATACTTCATCATATTGGAGCCCATCCCATTTCAGAGAAGTAACACCACTTATGGGAACCCGTCCCATTTCGGGGTGGATTTAATGATAAAGTGCACTAGATGGATCCATTAGCATAGCAGGGTAAAATATAATCCTATGTTGGCACATAATTTGAGGAAAGGAGTATGGACCCTTGGAGATAGTCCACGCCGATATCCAATCCACCGGTGCTAAGTCTAATCCCACAGAATACTTGAAATAATCATAACTTCAATAACATGTAATAAACATAGAGTCAGACATAAGTAGCTCTTAAACATACTTGACCTCTAATGGGGAGCCTAACATGAAACATGAGAATTGATCATCATCATACATGAACCCTTCCCTTAACATGAATGGCTCACAAGAGGTAAAATCTTGAAAATAGGGCTTATCTCGATACTTGCATAATCATAGATAATTTCATGAATTCTAACATAATTGATAGCCCATATTCATCATGAAGTCACTTGACTTGTAAAGCATGTACATATCTTGAGAATTCTTAACTTAACATTTCATCAAATACTTGGTAGGAACATATGACACATATTCAAATCATGCAAAATGCAAGATTATGGATCATGAAATAGTGAAATCAATGCATCTTAAAGTCATGTAAATCATCGCACCAAAATCATGGTAAAACTCCATGATGGGGTAACTTGTAAATCATATCAAAAGTTTACAATATTTCATAGATTTCCTAGCTTGAATCATGTATAGTCTCAATAGACAAGGATTTATTCATAACAACAAAGTACAAAGCATTTTAATTGGATTAGATTAATATCAATGGATAAGCTTAAAATAGATATTCATGCATAATCAACAATATTTGATAAAACCTCAACATACTTCATCCTTGTATTTAATAATAATAGATACCCATAAGTAATACAACTTGAAACATGCAATTTTCATCGAATAGGAAGGTTGGACTCCATGGGTGAAAGGATACAATGGATGAAACCCACATGCCTTAAACTCGAGTTTTCTTGATGTAGAGTTGAAGGACATTCTAAGCTTGAGTAGAGTTCTTGAGATTCGAAATTATGCTTGAGATACTTGAATTTGGTTGAAATAATTTGTTAAGTCTTTGAGAAGGTTTTTGAGTGATATAGAGTTGAAAAGTGGCTAATATGAGTGATTTCAAGCTTAAGAGGGCATGGGGCCATGACCATAATGCACTTGGATGAAACAGGAAAAATAAGGAAGTGCTAACACTGCTCTATGATGGGTCCATGGCGGGAGCCATTGCGCACAACTACTGGTTTCAAAAAATTTTATGAAAATCATTTTTCACCACGGGCCTTCTAAAATCTAGATTATGCCCATGTCCTACTCAATTTTGCCACTTGATCAAGATTACGAAGTTGAATTTTCGATATCACATATGATTTTGAGATATATGGAAATTATGATTATGGTAATTTTCGAAGTACATTTTTGGGGCATTTCATCTTCGTTTTGTATAAATTTACTTCTCACATCCCGTATCTAAACTTTTGTTCTTGAAACTCTGTCTCTTTTTCCTATTCCTTTCCTATTGTAACAATCTTCTGTGCCTCCTTCTCCTTTACAATATTTTTATCATCCTTCTTCGTTCCCTTCTTAATATCATAATAAAACTTTGAATTTAAGACAACATTTCTTCTTATTATGGTCCTATAATTTGTATGATTTGCAATATTTTTGCAAGTAGTTGTGCTTTATAGTTATATATATTTGGCAACAATTTCTCCGCTCTTTTGCTTGATTCCTACACTTACTCTTTTTGGATGTTCACTCATAAAGTCCACTTCTACCTTCACTCTTGCACAACTTGATCTAGTTTTATCGGTAGTTGTCATGTCTACTTATAGGGCTTTCCTAATGCTACTACAATTAAAAAAAAAAGGTTTTCTCCAAAAAGGTTTAGAGATAATGAAGTTAATGAGATCCACACTATAGCAATTGTAGTATTTTCTTCTAGATCGAACAAAGGATTCAACTTAATGGTTGTCTATCATGACCCAAAATCGAATCACAACTAAAGAAAGATGAGGTAAAGTGGAAACAACTCATATAACATAAGAATCTCCCGAAACTTGGAGTCATGTGTACAACAACATCTGAAATAGTGCTAAATAGTAAATCCAACTGTCTCATGATAAGATACACAACTGTCTCATGGAGTAATATTTGAGACAAAGGCCAAAAGCAAATAATTAAAAAAAATCCCAAAGACTCATGGCGATTCAAAGTCTGAGCCTCATCAAAAGGATCTGGATGGATACAAAAGGATCAACTAGAGTGAATTAGGTACCATGTTTGGGTCCATGTGCTTGATATACAAGGGGAACAAAGTAGGGTGAGTATACCAAAATCTGCCCAATAGGTTCAACCAACTTTGTAAGAGAAATCAAACAAAGTATGTAATAACAAAGATTTCTACCACCTCCATCAAAAAGGTTAGAATACAATACAACATGATCATGCATAATAATAAGTAAAAATGGTGAATCAATCCAATAATTCAATGCATTGCTATGCATGAATGTAATGGCGTTGTAAGCCATGTATGAGGTGAAATCACAACTGTTGCAGGGCTGATGTACACATCTATCGAACCCAAGCTACAAGATAGAACCCAAGGGCATCACAATCCATGTATGCGTGCATAACAATACAACTAATCATGTATAAAATGTGTGCATATCAATGCAAATAGTCATGTATAAAATATGTGCATATCAATGCAAGCCAATCAGGAATTAGATCTTTGCATAATAATGCATGCAGTCCAGTATAAGATATATCCATACCAATGCAACTAGTCAATAAGATATGTGCATACAAATGCAACTAGTCAGGAAAGAGATATGTGTATATAAGTGCATCTAGAGAAGATGGAATATGTACAATAGATGGCACAGCAAATAGGCTATACAGTGTATATCAACTATCACCACATGGTCATCATTATCCCATATCATCTTTAGCTCACTAATAACCAAGATGTCAAAGAAAGTTTCCATAAGAACCCCAAATAGGCTCATAACTCTCAAATTTATTGCATTCATCATCAATTAACCACAATATTAACCACAAGCTATCTCAAATCTCATATTATCATTATGATATCCAAATTATCTCAAATCACATGATTTCATCTAAATTGTTCAATATGGTCGCTATTTACTCAGTATTCAGCATAATCGATATCATGTTCCCATCAAACCCAATTATATCATGTCATAGGCTCATGATTCAATCTATATCAAACAAATTATCACAGGACAATGCTTAATAACTCAAATTAGTCCTAAAAGGTTAGACAAACCTACCTCGATGTTGAAATCACACTCAGATAAGCTATTAGTCAACTCAAGCTTCCAAACGACCCTTGGATCGATCAATCACTATAGAAAATAGATACTACATGTCAAAGGGTGCATTTTGATACCCATATTGGCGTGAATTAGGCTTAGGGGCAAAATAGTCAAATTTAGGGCTAAAATTCGAAGTTACCGAATCTGGGAATTGCATTTAGATTCAAGTTCCATAAGAAAAATGGAGTCAGTGGGTGAAAATCCTATTAATGTTGAGTTCAAATCAAATAAGAAATCACCATTTAAAGTTTCAAAGTTGTAGTCTAGAAATCCCTAATTTTGAGTGTTTATTTTATGAATTTGAAGACAAAATCAAGATAAAACTAATGACGAATGATTACTTTAGTGTTAGAAATACTTACCAACAATATCCTTCAAAAATCTTCTTTCAAAATCACCCCAAAAGCTTTGTAAGTTCAAAAATCAAGTAAAAGTGGTGACTCTCGGATTTTGTTAAACTGAACAGCAACATACACTCCGTGAATGCAGAGGGTTAGGGTTTCATGACCTCCACGAATGCAGGGCCCCTTCCGCGAATGCGAACCACAAAGTCCAAGACCTCCACAAACGTAGAGAAGAACTTCCAATGCACCAGATATCAACAAAAACAACTATTGCCAAGTCCAATTTCCTACTCAAAATGGGCCCTCGAAAATCGTACGAATTCAAAATTTCAAAAACTAACTATGTATCCCCACCATAAACAGTAATCCAGACTCAATAGAACCATCAGATATCGATTTTAGGGTTTCCTCGCTACATTTACTAATACAAGTAAAATAAATTATTTTAAAACTCAAAATACCAAAACTGCCCTTGGCAACTCCAGAAATTATGATGATACCATTCCTAGCATTAGTTTTACCATCCGAAACTACTGAAACTGATGAAATTTTGGTCCGAGCTTCCAAATCATAAATGTTGGCCAGAGTCAAACTTTGAGTTTGGAGACGACTAAAATCACAACTTTTGGCCTAAAAAACTTATTGTAACTCCGAATTCATTTATGTTACTTCTCTTACTTCTATTTCAACTTCCAGAGCTAACAAAATTGATGACTTTTTTCTCTAACAACCGAAACTCAGAATAGTACAAAAACTCACTTTATCAACAACTTAAGCTTCCAAAAGATGCTAAAACTCACATTTTTCAACTTTTAAAACTCAGGATTTCAGTTCCTACAATAGAAATAGTTCAAATCAGGACCAAAATAACTTATGAAAGGGTAATAATAATTTTTACAGATAAGACCAAAATTGACCAACGAGGTCATTATATTATCATTGGGTAATTTCAATTCCTGTATGCACTATAAAATATATATTTTGAAAGTAGATAAATATAATCCTCCATTCTTAATGCCCAGATCAACATGTATCTATCGTTCAAAAGTCCTTATTCACATTTCTCTTCAATTCACATTGCAATAAAATCAACTTCTTAAAATCTTGTATAGCTGGCATTTATCTGCCACTACAAATTTCAATTCTTCATTGACTATCATCAATGTAAACTCCTCTTTTTCCCAAATCATTCTATGATTCCCATGCAAACATGTTAGTCGCATCATAGAAAAGGTAACTTATTTTATTGTACGCAGTTGAAGAGTTATTGCATAAGTTATTTTTCTATCAATCACTGGCACAATGTTAACGTTTGGTGGTTAAGCAGCCCCTATCAGAGGGTGCCCAATAGTTGTAATGACCCAGGGATTTGTAAACATTTTACATAGAGTAGGGTTTTTCTTTAGGGTTTTAAGAGAAATTTTTAAGAGACATTTAATGATTATAGGTCAATTTTGAGAGAATTGAATATTAGGTAGATTTTAGCCTAATTTTTGTAAAGGAAAAATAGTCTTTGATACACATTTGTCACAGACCATTTTGAATAAGAAAATTTTTGTGATATTTATTTTTGGATTCACTTGACCTAAAAATTCTCTGAGGCTATCTTTACATTGTTTTAGCTCACAATATTATATTCCAACCTTCAAACATCGGAGATATTACAATAGGCTACCAATTTCATCTTCTCTTCCATTGTGAAACCATAATAGCCGGATTCGTGTATACTTCATTAGTAAAGTCTAGAGAATTCTTTTCCACTATGAAACTATAGAAGTTTGACAAGTTCATCCTTATGAAATATCTAGCCCTTGTTGCCGCTAAATTCATATTTTAGACCATCCCTCCTCGATTGGCTTGTGCTATCACAACTTGGGCTAGCATTGAGATAGAAGTTTGAAATTCACCATGGGTTACCTGATTGGCCAATGATTATTTGGGACTTGAGGTGCTTGTCCATCATTGGTATTGGCTTTTGTTTGGATTGGGGCTCTTTCCAGAATTATCTTTATGAAATTTTAAAGAACAATCATTCGGAGAAATAACCTTAGAGATTAATTCTATCACACAATATAGATCACAAAAGATGTTAAATAGTTTGTAAAATGACTCATACTATCCTACTCATAGATATGGCTCACTTCGTACTAATGAATATGACTCTGCTGGATGTGTTATGCTAGAATTCCTAGGATAGTTGAGTCTTGTGCCCTGACTCCAAATTTGTTGATCTTAGGCAAAAAATATATATTTTTAGTCATTATTTAACTCAAATTTTATATATTTATTTATTTATTCATTTTGAGCAGAAATTTTATGGATTATGCTAAATAGTGTATTTTATTTGTAGAATTAATTTACGCAAAAATGAAAAGATTTAGAGCTCAAACGAATTAAATGAAAGACTACACAAGAAAATTCAAGCATACAACTTCATAGATTTAATTGATAATATATATATATATAGTAAGTTTGCAATTTGCAATTACAACTGCAACTAGGTGAAATGTCTGAGCTTCGTGTGGTGGTGAGTTTGTTTAATTATGGTACTCATGTTCATTTGGCAATATTCATTTTTTTGAGTGAGTACACTTATCTATCAATAATGGATTGTTTGTTTCTCCTTTTTTATCTTTGCCAATTGATTATGAAATATATGTTCATCATTTGCGAGTAACTTCCACGAATGTAGGGTCCATAAATAATTTAAGTGTTATGCATCTTATTGGATGTGTTGTTTCATTGATAAATTAAATAAAATGCAAAGGCATATACCCTTTAGTTTGATGGGATATGATATCCTCATAAGGTATCTTCATTTTGCAGAAGATTGATAACATATGTTGGAGTTTTGTGCGATGGGTAGTAGATGCTTTCGACTAAGAGGACTTCTTGAGGACTTGTCTAATCATTCCATAGTCATATGTTTTAATATCAAAATTCAATGGATGTCTCGAGATCTATCACAAACTTTAACAACTACAGATTTAGTTCACTAAGATACACATAAAATCTCAACATTGGTGAATAAAATGTGTGTGATACTTTTGAGGAATATAATGTAGAAGTTGAAAGTTTTAAATTTCTCATCTTATTTCTGGTAGATTTTACTATCCAATAATTATGTGCAAGGTGATGAGAAGGTACAATACAATGGATATAAACTAATTAAATGGCCTAAGCCCTTGCATTAAATATTTTTTTGGTAGGATTACCAAAATAGGAAGCTCTCCTTTAGATAAAATATGACAGACAAAAATGCATTTCAACTTAACAATAAAAATATTACCAAATAATAGTGTATTTGCTTGTCGATGCCATGAAATTTAAAAAAATAGTAAAATCAATGAAGACCACAAGAACTATAACGCGAGCATTTGCAGATTATAAGAAAATTAGGCTATGAGTTAGGCATGCATAATCAACATTATGGAAATGACAACATTCTACTTTGCTTAAATAGGTAAAAATGTAAGACAAAAGTCATATATGACGTAACCTTATTGATGTACATAAAATGGTGACTCAACTTATAGTACTTGTCTACCAACTCACTTATCGTTTTCTATCTTTCAAAAGTCATCATAGTTTACCAAATTAGACTCCATGGTCATCTTATCCAGATTAACAACTTGTGGTTCCTAAAGAAGCAAAAAAATCAATACTTTGTGTTAGTTTAAACACAAAAATTTGAAGTTATAATAATTTCCTTGTTTGATGGAAATATATGCTCGATAACCTTTTCCAATAATTTACAACACCAACATGCAAATAAACTGATATACACTCTTCTAAAGCATATCACATTACACGAATTCTTACCATTAACATCAATGAGGTACTACTTTCACTACCATGGGACAGAAGTGACTAATTGTGGCATTAAATTAAGCTCTTCTGATAAATATTGGAGGTTGTGAACTAAATGAGAAATAAAGTAATTTATAACCATAGTTTTCAAGTCACAGTGAGTAACCACCTATATGCCACTGAAAATTCTTATTGTCAAAATAGTCAATACCATTTCTAGTAATCTCACAAGGAGCTAGAAAAGGTCTTGGGGGAATCTGTAGTAGTTCAACAACTCCTTCGAGCATTTCAACAACTTTGTTCATGGCAGGCCGATAGCTGGCTTCAATTTTATGCACTGTAAAGCCACAATAATCATCATTTTTAGTAACCTCCTATCTCACTTGCATCATGAATCTCTATATTCTTTCCTTTATTCAATTGGTCATAAACCCATAGAGGAAAGGAAATTTGGCTTAAGTGGTCCTAAAATGATTCATGTTCTTCCTTCTGCCTAGCATTTCCATCAATATAATGCCATAGCTATATACATCGGCTTCGTACGACACTCCTTCAATATTTTTATAAAACAGCTCCGGAGCCATGTAACCCATTGTCCCTCTTGATGCAGTTAGACTCACTATGCTACCATGTGAGGAGTACAGTTTCGCAAGCCCAACGTAAGATATTTTGGGATTGAAATTTTTGTCAAGAAGAATATTGTGAGTCTTAGTATCAAAATGTAAGATTTGTATATCACAGCCCCGATGTAGGTAGTCTATGCCACTGGACACTGCAAGAGATATGATCAACATTTGCATGTAACTAAAGGAGATAGTTTCTTTCTGGGGAGAAATGTACTTGTCTAAGGAGCCATTGAGGATGAAATCATAAACCAAAAGCACTTTTTGTTCTTAGTTATTCTTGTTCTCCCTCATGTACTGAATCTACAGTTGTGAGAGGTGTATGTACCACAGTTCTTGGCATATTGTAGGTAGTTTTATTATAGTTTAAAAAAAATGTAGAATGTGGAGACAATGTAATATAAGGTATAAGTTAAACTTTACATTGGGCAAGTATTTGAGGAGTTTAGGTGTGTATGGCAATCTATGTTTCTTGCCTCTTTCAGTGAATTTTTGTGTGTTTGATGTTTTGGAGTAGTAAGTGATGGTTGCATTAGAGATAAGTGTGGATTTCATATATGAAGCCAGAATGCAGCTTATAGTATGTAAGCACATTGTATAATAATAATAGAAAGACAAACCATAAAACAATCATCTAGATAAAGGGAGTGGCTTTTTGGGGGAAGAAGTCATGAAGCAGTGTTGCAGGTGCATGTGAGCCAAAAATTATCAAATCAGATATTGCATACTAACAGGTAAATTTCTGCATTAAACATACCACAAGTAATGAGATTGGACTGTTTGAAATCATCCTAGTGTATAAGGAAATGTGAATGCACAAACCTTAGGCGTATATGTATGAATAACAGGGGTAAAAAGGAATGTTTGTGTTGCAACAAACATGAAAAGGTGGATGCTGATTGTTTATTTACCAATATGAAAGTAATTATTTCTACAAAGCTCAACTAGAATACATAAAACAAAAAATGCTTATATGAGTATATTTTTTAGGGAGAACCTTCACCGCAGTGGGAAAAATTCTGATATACAGAGCAAAAATATGATACGGTAGTGTGTTAATTTTTACATTGCCAATCTACAAGAAACTTTTTATAAGAAGCTCTAAAGCCATGGGAAAATCCTTGAAAAAGAGAAAGAAAAAAGGGATAGTTGGTCAAAGTAGTAAATAAGTTTGCTTCAAGGATGAAGCCAAAAACATGTATAATAACGATACAAAAGGGAGGATTAAAATATCAATCACGAGGATGAAGCCAAAAACATGTATAATAACGATACAAAAGGGAGGATTAAAATATCAATCACGAAGGTTGTCCCTATAGAGTATTTTTTCAAATATGATTTGTACATAAATAAATATGATAATGTAGAGTAGAGGGATGATTTTTCTTTAATTCGCAAGAAACTTTTTGTAAAAAGATTTAACGCCGTATGAAAGTAAAAAGTTACTTTCATCATGAGATGCAAATATTAAAAGATCGATATAAATAATGATAGAGAAAAAATACATAAAATATAATAACAAATAAAGAGAGGATATAAATATCATAACCTGATCTAATTCCAAAAAAATGATAGAAACATAAAAAAAAAAAAAAAATAAACAGTGTGTAACCTGCTAAGGAGAATTTAGGGTAAGCAAAATAGTGAGAGGTTGTAAATATCAACAGTAAAAGACGACTATGCAAATATTAGATTCAAAGAAAGAAAAATGTAACAGGTTATGAGGATTATAGATAGATAATATGTTGTTGAAGACAGGAACGTGTGTAAGCAATATGGAGATGTTAACTTCTTTTAATGGGAGGGGGCATGTCAAATAGAATATGGCAAAGGAAATCTATAACAGAGTAAAGATGATGGAAATAAACAGAATGTAAACTTTATAATAGAAAGGAGGTTGATGTGGAGAAAATACCTAGACGCTGCGAAGGAATTTAGGATAGCATTAAGCGTAACTTTGATGGAAACCAAGGGGTTCATGATAAGATCGAGCAATTACAAAAAGATGCAGAAGATAGGATAAGTGCTATAGAGCAGCATCTTGGAGTTCAAAGATAACATTAGAGTTTGTAGTGAATAGGGTGGCTTTCTCAATAATTCCAAAGCAGGATGAACATGGTACGTTGTAAGTACGAGATAAGTGTTGTAGAGCGATATCTTGGATTACAAAGACAATGCTGGAGATTGCAGTGAATTGGGGTGGCTTTCTAAATAATTACAAAGTAGGAAGAATAGGATGCATTCCAAGTGCCGGGTGGGAAATGAGTTGAAGAGGTTTAAAGGGAGAAGATACTGTTTGAGAAATAGAAGTAAATTCAAACATTACCAGACACACTAAGTGTCAATACTGTTAGAGGTGCCAAAGATGTAGAAAATTCATCCAATGCCTCTGAATTTTTTTTCGAGAATATCAAAGTAGGGTTCTATCCATGCCAAAAAAATTTTGCCTTCAATGTTGGAGGAGGAAATGCCGCACGTAAATTCTAAAAGAGTATTTTTTTCAGCAATAATCCAGTAGAGGGGAAGAACACAACCATTTCGGAATAGAAGGGTTTTAAAATAATTGGGTGTGAAGTAGCATTTTATTCTATCATTTTTTTAATAAAAGTTTTTCATATGCCCCAAAATATTTTTTAAAAAATTAATTACTCTTGCTGCGTTGAGAGGATGCCATATCATCGGGCTTAACATCATCTTATATAT